>ML804611.1:187535-204567 GCA_009831015.1 Picea engelmannii | reverse complement strand
TGAAACGCTAACCAATTCATCATTCTCAGTCGGTTTCGCTTAACGGATTTACAACTGAAGCGTTAATGAGTGAGTAAGAACAACAACCCTCCGATCAAGGTTTGATCCAACGGTTCAGATCCCATCGGGATTTTACTCATCGCGAATTCGACATTCTCATTGTCGATATGCACTTGTACTCGGAACCCCCGATTCTCCGATCCCCGATGTGCTCTTTTCCCGAACCTTAGCCCCTTCTGACTATAGGCCCATATGACCATCTATCAAGTGACCGCCACCATACCACTCGTCGGGGTTTCGGGGTTTACAAGGATAATGTGCACACGTCCCCTGGAGCTGCGATATTCCGATTCCCGACCTCCTCTCTACTCCTTACACCTGTCCTCCACTGAATCCTGGGTGGCCCACTGGCTATATGCCTTATCGGGAAATCGCATATCGTGATTTCGCGATGTTTGATATTCAGAGTTTTTGTCAATACCAAAACCCGATCCCCGAAACTCCGAATAGGGCTATGATCTACGGATCAGATTCATTCTTATCCAACGGCTGTGATCACTTTGCGAAATCGCATTTCGCGATTTCGGAGTTCTTGATGCATTGTGTTCTTGACATATCAAATCCCGATCCCCGAAACTCCGATGCCACCTGTCCTCTACGTTGATTGTGCCATGTGTCGCTTAGCTGACGTGGTCTGTTGACATGGGTCGAGTCGATGTTGATCTGACAGTTCAGATTCTGTCGGGATTTCGCATATCGCGAAATCGGGGATTTCGTTTGTAGAGTGAACTTTGCCTTATGAAATCCCGATCCCCGAATTGCCGATGAGGCTTCCTGGCTGTCACGTGTCCATACAAATGAACAGTCCAGATCCCTGCTTGATTTAACGGATGCGATTAAATCACGAAATCGCGTCTCGCAATTTCGGGATTTTCATGGTCGAGTGAACAGGACACTTCAAAGTCCCGATCCACGATTCGCTCCTTTGGGTTATTTCTGTCGCAACTTTTACAGATCTGACGGCCCTCGTTCTTTCGGGAAATTTGTATGAGATCCTACGGTCACTGACTCTTCTTCCTTTTTCCTCTGTAAGCTCTTGCTGCGTGCGTTTTCTTCAAGGCTGTTCCTCCTGAGATTTTACTTCCAAATCCCCACGGTTTTATCCTTCTTATCCTACTGTCTCTACTGTTGCCATTAATGACAACAACCATCACTGCATTCTATCCACTGAATTTGCCAACATTGTACAGGATACCGGAGATAGCACCGCCTACCACCATCTCTTTGGTTACTGCAAAACAATGCAGTAAGCTCATTTCCAAAACCAGGAAATTTGTTTTCCTAATGATCCACCCTTAGGGAAAGAGGAAGACTGTGGCCATGACCTCCAGACAAGGCCCTGCTGCACGAAAACAACAGATGGATAAGGTCGTGGAGGAGTATGAGGACATGTTCACCTCCCCCGCAGGGGTGCCTCTACACTGCCAGGTCAAGCACCCTATTGTTCCTGAGTCTGTACTTAAGGCTTAGAAGTACTGTGTCAAGGCATCCGAAAGTGGGTAAAAGATGGAGAAGAGAGAAACGTCAACCTTCGGGGAAGGAAACTAAGGAAGATTTCTTCATTGGCATTGTCTGGCTTCCAACTGTTCCTAGATAGCTATATCTTATTCAATGGCTGCTCATGAACATTCGAGTTCGACCCGGTTAATAGCCATTTTGAGAATAGTGTAGAAAAGGTTTAAGACAATGTGCATTTGGTTCGATAGCCTCGGTTCGATATTAGGTTGTGTTGGTACAGGGATAGTCATGGAGGAACAGTAAAAGTAGGAAAAACTTCAGAGAGAGATTAAGTGTTGTCTCAATTTGGTTGTATAAAAGAGAATTTACGGTTTAAGAAATAAAATAGGGATGCAAATCAAAGGGTCTTTCCCGTAACTATATTATATTTTAATAAAAGATGTGAGGTGGGAGAAAAACATTTAGCTTCCTATGGTGTAAGGCTCCTACCAAGGAAGAGTCTCACGCATAAACATAAGAGGAAAATTGTAAGGAAATAACCGATGTAGCAGAGAATATGTGTAAAATTCTGAAAATGCAGACTGGTCTTACACCCGCTGATAGCTGGTACAGAGGAAAAATAGTAAACAATTGCAGAAAACCAAAATTCATTCGCTATAGTAGTGGTCATACTAAATTATAACGAAGCACATCAATTAAGAATATGAAATGAAATGAAATATGAGATACAAGGAAGCAAACTTGTAACACAGTTGTGATGGAATTGAGAATCTTCAGATCTGCTTGTATTAACTCTCAAATGTAAAAAAATCTGTTACAAACAACACAAAAAGGTCCAGCCTCATTTGTTTCTTTCTGTGGTATATTTATACAATTTTACAAATAGATAGAATCTCAATGGTCACAAAATTTCGGTTATGACAGAGAAGAGAGAAATTGCTCCATTTCTCCTACTCTGTCTTCACTTGGTGCCAGATGTTTGTCGTTGCGTGAGCTCGGTATAGGCGATACATCTTTCAACCAGCTTAGATATTCGCCGCGATGGTTCTGCTTGACAGCTGGCTTCGAAGAAGTAACATTCTCGGGCTAATTGTTGCAGCCTGTCTTCCATCTGTCCATCTATGATGTCGATGGTGCATAATTGCGCACTAGGTTTAATCATGCATTTATCTACTTGGACTTTGTCCACCATAGTCATATGAGAGATATCGACTGACTCTCTTTCTTCTTTTTCCTTCAGATCAAGCGAGATATTTTCCACATTCATTTGTATCAACGTCTCGGCATTACCTCCGTTGTCAATGCCTAGAAAATCGTCGTCTATAGAACTGAAGGCCTCCTCTAAAGAATTGGTTATCTTTTTGGCCTGCTGCTGGCCTTCGGCGATGTTATGCTCCCATTCCTTTAACAAAATGTTCCCTCTGGTTTGCTCTGAAATGGTGAACCTGGGAGTACCTGCCGAAACCCTGTTGTTCGTGGCTATCACAGCCTCCTGGAAGGCGACCCGAGCTGCTTCGGCATCCCTTTCTCTGGCAGATAAGTTCTTGGAAACCTGATTTACCAACAAACAGTTGTCTCAGATCGCTTCTATTTTGGCGAGAAAATTTCGCTGTGCCGTAGAGACTCTGCTCCGAATCTCGATCACCTGGGATTTGAACATCCCGATGTTTATCATTTTGCTCTTGGCGGTCTCCACCCTAGCCCGCAGCTGTTCGATCAAATCCCTCTGTTTTCTTACTTGCATCCGACCATCCCGGACCACCAGCTGTGCTTGCTCAAGTTTAGTTTTGAGCATCTCTATCTCATTTTTATCGGTCAATCTGGCCTGCTCTATTCCCACGCTCGTCTGGTCTTTAGCATTCTCTGTTGCTGTGGCCAGTCTGGTTTCAAGGGTCCTAATTAGGCGATTTTTTCTTGTAAGTTGGTTCTTTAAGAGCCCGACTGAGAATTGATTCACCGAGGCATATGCTCCTAGTGTCCCTGCTATTTCAGTGGCGAATTGCTCACTCTTTTTATCCTTTCCCTCAGTCATAACTTTATATTTCTTGGCAATCAACTCTCCTTCTTGATAGAATTCCCTTTTCACTACTTCCTTTCTCTTTTTATCGAAGAAAAACTCATTCGGAGGGAGTTCTTCTACTCTTATGGGCCTCAGCTCTTCATTAAGTATCCATCCCTCATCGATATTTTCCTGCGTCGACTGCAAGGGGGTGACTAATGTGATGGGTTCTCTGATCTGTTTCACTGATTTTCCCAGAGTATCGACTGAAATCTGCTTCTTCGGCGGTTCTGGAGTCTTTATTTCTGTCTCCGGATTCTACTTCTTCGGCGGTTCTGGAGTCTTTATTTCTGTCCCTGGGTCCTGTGTTTGTTCCCCCTCATCCTGGTATTTTCCTTGGTCAGGGGTCACCTCCTTAGAACCTTGGGCACCCTTCTGTTTCGTTTTCGAAATACCTGGACCCTCTCCTCGCAACACAGTGGGAAGACATCTACGTCGATGTTCCTGGAACTTCAGAACATCGGGTCTTTCATCAGGTTCCAAGGATTGTATCCGGGCTAGAATCTCCTCATAGGACCTTGCTCCTTGGAAAATTTCATTCGAGGGTGAATTCTCATGCTCAAATCTCTTGAGCCCGCAATTGGCCAAGTGATTGCTCACGACCCTCTGTGGATCGTGCTTCTTGTATTCGATGGAGACCAAATTTAAGTCTTCCAAGGTTGTCGCCTCAGCTTTGGCATGCCCGAAATCTAATAAAGAATAAGAATTCAAACCTACAGGAAAAGATGGCCATACCTTCTTCGAGTACCCTTTAATTTCCTTACTTACACCGCCAATTACCGTTTGTCGGGCAACCTCATGACAAGCCAGCTTGTCGGGAATGAACAATGGCAGCGCATGCGGGGGAACAGAAGCCCCGAAAACTCTAAGGTATTAAAATTCTGCTTCTATGTACCAGTCCGCTATGCTACTCAGATTTGTCACTATGTTGTCTGAGATCCGGGGTGGCAAGTGACAAAAAATGGCGATGTGTAGGGGCACCATTACCCAGTTAAAAATTTCATAAGCAAAATTTTCCGCTTTGTTTTCCCATAATTTTGCATGATATACATGTATGGCTTCGTCTTCGGCCGTCCAACACCAGCTCATTAATGGAAATGGTGTCATAGAACAAATTGCGTCCATAATATATGCGGACATGAAGAATGACGATGTTACCCATTCTCCTTCTACTCCCAATACTCTGTGACCCAATTGGTCAAACTATTCGAAAGCATCTTTGCCCAATTAAAGGAACTGCCTTCGGTGACCCGAAACATTAGAGGCACCCACACAAGGAAAAAATGTGATGTGTCCTCTTTCCCATATAACCGGCATGTCATCATGGGCACATATCTGTACTGTGGTTCTAACGAAGCGATTGAATATATGTCGTGGGTATCAGCTCTAAACTTCGTGGTGTTCAAAACCCAATCTTTTATCAAACTGGACATGGTTTTATCATATTGTTCGCATTCCTTCTCCTTGAATTCTTCCAAGAACTTAGCGCCATATGTGTGTTCAGATGTTGTGGGCAACTTATACATGGTTTGCAGATGCTCTGGCCTGAAAGTCCCGATGGTGACTCTCTGCTCGTTCATGATAGTCCTGGTCGGTATGTCCACATGGTCCAATACCCATAAGACCATATCATAATATGGAAGCAACCGTGGTCTGGCTGCTACTCTGTGCATTTTGGATTGGATGACTATTTTGTACTCGGTGGTTAAATCATCTCTTTCGTTGCCGTCGAAGTCGTCGGAATAATCCACCAATTCTGCTTGTAGAATATATGAAACATATGACCAATTCAAGACCGAGTTGATACTTTAGGGTGAAGTATCAGAGACATTGTCTGAGCCTTGTCCTGAAACCTCAACATTTGCCTTTGATGCTTTTCGCGGAGCCATGGCTGAAGCTTGCGTTTTAGCTCTTCTGCGATAGAACTGCGTATACATACAGAAGTCAGTTTACTCATAGGTGATGTGCTCTACGTGCTATGAAAATGCATTTGTTATAATGAAACAACTCTTACATATACTCAAAAAACTCGGTACCTTTCAGAACAAGTCTGTCAAATCACATTTGGAAATAAATTCTGCCTTAAAAATCCGATCTTATATTATCGATTTACCCTATTTCCTCATTAATGTCATAAATTTTGGTGGTTTTAAAATCTCAGTTAGCGCATGGAGGAAAAAGGCTACCTCGTGAATTGTGCAGACATCAAAGCGCGAGATAGTCATTGATTTAGCTTAGTTAATTTGATTTTACCGATGTTAACAATGTTTCGGTACTCGCTATATCGGGGAATTTACTTTAACATTTTGAGTCTCTAACACCCGAGACTGCGAAGATCAATTTTGGTTAATAAAAGGCAATCGTGGTTTGGGTCATTGATTAATTTTATAATTATTACATTCGCCATATCGCGACTCGGAGCTTCGAAGATGAGTTTCTGGTAAAATTACATGGCGAGCTGCGAAACCGCGAGATTGCGACAACATGACTTAATTAAAGGGAATATAATCTTGGATTAAGTGATTAATTAATCACGTTATAACTGCATCATGACTTCGCGAGTCGGGGTTTAGACAGTGTAATTTTCAAAAAGGATAGCGCCGAGTGGCGAAACACCGAAATGTTTTTTTTTTTTTTTTTTACCACGGTTTAGCTTTTACCCTTAACCTTCACATGAGTTACTCAAATAAGGACTTCGTGTTCTCGGCTATCGGGGCTATGAAAATAAATTTTTAGGTTTGGCGATCACCGAGGCACGAAACCCTGATGACGTTTAATCATGAGTTGGGGAAAACTTTACCCTCGTTACTGTTTTGAGTGAAAAGTTAAAATGACTACGCTGTTTCGTGACTCAGGACATGTGAACTGCATGAGTTATAGTATCCGATCTACGAGATCCCGAAGTAGAACGAAAGAGGAAACGTTTCACGACAGGTAGGACTTGTTTCGAGAGTGGAAAAATCATCGTTGCTCACGTGATCAAGCTTTCAGAGATCATCGATATCTCAGAGGGAAAAATGAAAACCATTTTTAGATTTCAAGCATTAAGAATGAAACTTGTGAAGGGCTAGAAAAATAGGGGCGGCTCCAACATAGACTCCAACTAGGGATCCCGCCTTCCTGTGAGGCGGGAAGAACAGTAGACCACGTGCAAATATTGGGTAAATGGAGTCAAAAGATCAATCAAGCGAAAAGGTTCCCAAGAAGAGGGTACGGAAGGGGGAAAAAGACTTCGTTCTTTACCTCGAAAAGCTTTTACAAAATCAAATATTCTTTTTAAACATAGTTGTAGTCCCTTTCAAAATTTTCCCTTTCCCGCTACTAAATTCAGGTGTGTTTTAAGACAATCGAAATAGTCCTAGGAGACCCAACAGATCTTGAGGTTATCAACTTGCACTAAAAGAATAAGATTATATGTTGTTAATTGGGGAGTCCCATTTGAATTTGGGATGTGGATTAGGTTTTAAAAAGCAATGGTTATTGGAGTAGAGTGATATTCTTGTATAACAACCTTACAGATATCTCAGACATTGCTTCACTGCCAGTGAGCTTGTTCAGTACCCCAGTGAATTTATCTGGCCCCTTTTTACTGAATTTCCTCTCACCACTTCGGAATATATTTATGCATTTAAATGCTGAGACGATGGCAATCATTTCTGAATTTCCTTTCATCGTCTCTTGGACTAGGTGGGGGCAATCATTTCTGAATTTCCTTTCACCACCTGTCTTATAATTTACTTTTTAGAACGCGAAGATGGGGGCAATCAGTTTGTATCAGGGCTGATATCTGTGTAATATTTTGCATTATAGGTCTGTCAACTTACTTCGATTACTCGGTACCAACCTTCCCTTGACCTTCATGACATCTTCGTTCTTAGGGAGAAAGAGGAAAATAACTTTTTAACGGCATTCCTTTTGAGCAAGCTTCAATCCTCCGATGCCATTGAAAAACCTAGGAAAGTTAGGATCACTCTAAACGTTCCTTCGCTTAGTGGGGGATCGGGTAGTTGTGAAGACCCGCTTTCTTTCCACAATTTGTTTTGAAACTCACAAGGTTGAAACGAAAAACTTTTATCCCTTCGTATAATGAAACGGAAAGATGGTGACTTGTTGAAAGTTAAACTCGAAGATAGAAAGGATGCCAGGTAGCGATTTACTAACTGAAAATATAGAGGTCCAAACAATTCAAGACTGACTCTGGTAGATACCTTCGAGGATAGTTTACTTTGACTGACTATTTTTAGATTGGGCGAATCACTTAAATTATCTTAATTTTTTCAGATATTATCATACCAAGAAACAACTTTGTTATCGATCATTTCAGCTGATACTGCAGTTTGAATGGAATTACCTCGGTTTTCTTTAACAGTCCTTTATAACATGTCTTTTGAGAAATCTCATCTTTACCTTTTCATTTTACTTTCTTTGCGCAATACGAAATTACTTTAGGTATCACCTGTTTATGCCGATTTATTTCTGACACCGACTTTCAGTTTACCCCTCCTGCTTGTTTCATATGCAGCTGGAATCCTGTAAAAGACAAATACGAATCTTATCCTAAATGTGTCGAAAGTCTATGAACGGAAAAACAGAATATCAAAAAGCAATGTTTAAATGAAAATACATGTATGTACAAAATATATATAATAAAATTTATTTATTTCTTTATTTTTATTTTTATTTTTATCTGGCGACTGTTACGTCATGTAATGCTTTAAATACCGCCCGTTGACAGGGGCATTGAGGACTTCTTCATCTATATTTTCCAGTAGGAAAGATTTTTTTCCTTCTGGAGCCGAGACCCTGAATGGTCCATACCAGAGGTGGTCAAATTTACTATGCTTCGCGGCTTCTTCCTTTCTGGCATCCCATCTTAGCACCAAATCGCCTGGGAGGAATTCCCTGTCCTTTGCCTTGTAGTCGAACAATGCTTTCATATCATCTTGGTACTTCTGCATCTTTTCATCAATTTCAACTCTATGCTGTTGAACCTCAATCAACTGATTAATTCTCCTGGTTACATGATTGGGTTCTTCGTTTTGATCCTGCCATAACTTCATCACTGGTAGCGCTAGGTTTATAGGTAGAACAACATCTGTCCCATAGACCATTTGAAATGGCGAAATGGCGATAGACCTTTTAGTGCTGATGCGGTTTGCCCATAATGCGTATTTTAAGTGCACCTGCCAAGACCTTTTATTTTCATCCAATACTTTCTTGATTATATTTACCAGGCTCTTGTTAGAAGACTCGGCCAATCCGTTTCCCTGAGGGTAATATTTTGTGGAATGGCCAAGAACAATGTTATGCTTTTGACAGAAGCTGATCATAGCCATAGATTTAAAGTCCTGGGCATTGTCAGTGACTATCTTTCGGGGACAACCGAATCTTGACAAAATATTATCTTCCAAGAAATCGATTACCACCGAGTCTGTTGACCTTTTGGTTGGAATGGATTCCACCCACTTAGTAAAATAATCTGTAGCTGTTAAGATCCACTTATGTTGAGCGCTATGAAGTCCAGACCCCATTGTTGAAATGGGGCTTCAGATTTGACTGGAACTAGAGGCAGTGCTAAGAGCTTCTGCTTCCCTGCGAATAGTTGACAAGGGTTGCAGGCACGCACTTTGGCATTGACGTCCGAAAATAGTTTCGGCCAATAGTACCTAGCCCTCAAGATCTTGTAAGTTGTAGCTCTCCATGCGTGATGCCCCCCACAGAATCCCTCATGAAATTCATTTATAACCCGCTGAGTTTCCGATTCGACTAAACAGGCTAACAGGAAACTGAGTGGATTTTCCAATATAGATGACTTTCGGCAATACAATATTTAACTGCATGGAGTTTTAAAGTTCTGGCTTTAGATGGTGATAGTTCATTTGGGAATTTTAGGGTTAGCAGGTATGACACTATGTCTCTGTACCAGCCCGATGATAAGAAATTTTCTTCGATCTAGGTTGGACTTGTTTCTTCATCCAACTCGTTTAGGTCTGTGTCTTTGTCGCCTTCCTACAGGAAATTGATATCAAGGGCTCTGAGATTTGACTCAGCTAAGAGTTATGCTAGGCCTTTCCCTTTTATCAATTTGGTCGGTTTAACTTCCAGATCGAATTCTTGGATTTTAGCGAGCCATCGCCCTCTTTTTCCTTCGTTGTTTGGCTGTACCAATATATCTTTCACAGAACTGGTAGGCACGTACACGATTATCTTTGAATGTAGCACGTAGGTTCTGAATGCCTTTAATGCTTTTACCATTGCGTAAGCCTGTTTTTCTATTATGTCATACTTCAGTTCTGCATCTCTAAGGCTCTTGCTAAAAAACGTGATTGGTTGTTCGAATCCCTCTTCATTCTTCTGTAGGAGCACTGCGGCGATAGTATGTTCAGAGGCAAATGAGAAAATAAGAAAATCTTTCAGATTGTCTGGGCTTGCTAACACAGGTGCCTCGCTTATGAATTTTTTAATATGCGTGAATGATGCTCTGGCCTTAGTTGTCCAATTTACCCCGCTGTCCTTCATCAACATTCCTGTGATCAATTTGACAATCTCAGCGAAATTGGGGATAAACCTTCGTAAAAAATTTATTCTTCCTAAGAAAGATTGAATCTCTTTTACATTTCTGGGAATATTTATAGTATCCATTGCTTCAATCCTCTTAGGATCAATCCTGATTCCATCCCTAGATACGATATGGCGCAAAATCTTACCTTCCCGCATAGCGAAATATGATTTCTTTTTGTTCAAAGATAGATCAAACCTGCGGCATTTTTCGAAGGTATGTTTGAGATGCATCAAGTGTTCTTCATCAGTTTTAGAGAAAACAGTCAAATCATTGAGGTAAATGACTACGAACTTGTCCCTTTCTCCTACGAAAGCGATGTCCATAGCTTGCTGGAAAGTGGCCCCTGCATTCATCAAAGCAAAAGGCATTTTTTTATACATGAACGTACCCCATGGTGTGGTGAAAGCAGTTTTTTCCCTGTCTTGTTCATTCATGGTGATTTGGTTATAACCAGAGAACCCATCTATCATAGACATTCGGTTTGATCCAACAACTTTTTCTAACACATGGTCCATTTTAGGCAGCGGATAATTATCCTTGAGAGATGACTTATTTAAGTTTCGGAAATCCACACACAGTCTGATTTCCCTGCTCTTTTTCCTGACTGGGACCAGGTTTGCTACCCAGTCTGAGTATCTCAGAGGTACGATTATTTTCACGTCTAAAAGTTTCTTAACTTCCTTTTCGATCACAGGTAGCAAAATGGGGTTAATCTATCTAAGCTTTTGCCTAAACGGTTTGACCCCAGGCTTCAAGGGTATCTTGTGATCAATTATGGAAGTGTCATACATTCTTAGCTCATCGTAAGACTAGGCGAAAACATCTTTATACTGTCTAAGTAGGTCTTTGTACTTATATTTTACTTCGGGAGGGATTAACTTGGATATTTTTACCACCCTGGATTCTTTTTCAGTTCCTATATCACAGTCTTCTACTTCTTCTGGTTGGGGCTGCAAGGTGGATTTTGCAGGTACGTCGTTCTGATCAAAAAGTCTTTCTAAAGGAATTAATCCTTTTGGAATCTGGTTATTTTTAAGGACCAGCATACGATTATCTGTAATTTTTTCTCGGAAGGTTTCAGGATCTTCCCCTTCTTGCATGATCCACATCGAGTGATTTTGATTCTCTTGGTCTGCATGAGTTTCGGAGAACTCACCCACTGCTACAAGAAATTTCTTAATTTGTTCGTCACCTTCAAAAACCTGCCAGTGTCAGATATTGTCTGGTATAGAGGGTTTGTATCTGATTTCAATGTGATACTTCAATTTGAAAGTCGTGGGAGGAGAGAAGGTTGAAGCTGCCTTTGCCAATGCATCAACATGTAGATTCTTTACGCGAGGGATAAAATGGACATTTACGGATGAGAAAAAGTTTTCCATGAGATCCCAAGCACAATTTCTGTATGTTCTTATTCTGGGATGCTTGGCTAGGTACTTTCGTTTTATTTGTATGACTATTAACTCTACATCACCATATACCTCCAAGTTACTTATATTTAGCTTTTTGGTAGCCTCTAATCCTAAGATCAACGCTTCATATTTGCATACATTGTTAGTGTAGTCTATGTTCCACTGCAGTCGATAGGAAAAAGGAACAACAAACTTACCTTCGGGAGCCACCAAAAGCACTTCTGCACCCGCCCCTTCAGAAGATGAAGCACCGTCAAAATACATTTTCCAGACACCAGTATTACACAGATATTCTGTCATGTAATCCGACTCTTCTCGCTCTATATCGTTTCCACCGGACAACCATCTAAACCATCATTAAAAGACAAGATACAATTTCCCAGATCTTGGTCCGCAATGTAGATAGGGAAATTGTTTGGGTTTTGAGGGTCACTCACTGTATATGCTAATCTTGTTTCTCTATACAACCGATTGAACTTACCACCGAACACAGGAATTGTGGCATACATCATGTCCAACTGAAGAGAACCCCCCAACTTGGCTCCCCATGACCTAGATAACAACAAGCCATACTTAGGGGGAATATTTGCGAGAACCACATCTATTAGGATACTCTTAACCTGGACCTGTGCCAGGGTAACTACCAGATATTTAATCATCCCCATACACTTAACCCTTCTTGAGTCAAAAGAGTATAGATCTCCATAAGTTCTGGTGATTTGGAGACCCAACTTGTCCATAATAACCTTTGGCATAATGTTATGGGAGGCTCCGGAGTCTAACATACAATTGTGTAGCAATTGATCATACACATTTAGAGTGATATAAAAGGGAGCTATGGTGTCTTTGGCCCCTTCAAAATGGGGACCAAAGGTGATGTTAGGTTTATCATCTTCTAGGTTTAAAACATCAGATTGGCTTTCTAGCTCAGAGTCGCCCATCGCTTTGGTAATTTGCTTCCGATAAACGGGGTTTTTTGCTAATTCTACCAAAGGGATTGGTATCTTAATTTTATTTATCTCATATTCAAAACTGAAAGTTCCGCTCACCTTGTCTGTTTCTTTGTTCTAGACTTTTGAATCCTTCCTTTCCGACTTATTTGTTTGGAATTCTTTATCACTCATGGTCCTGGTTGAAGACGTAACTTTATTTACTGGTTCGGTTCCTTGTGCTTGATTTTCAAGTTTTTCCACTTCGGACTCTTGTGCACTTACCGTTTTTGTTTTGTTGTTGGATAATAAGGTCTCTTTCGAAGGAGGCTCATAATATTGACCTCTTTGAAGGATTTTCTTGGGTTGAGCAGTTGAGGTGGGCTTACTCTTAGATCTTAAGTTGTACTTTGGTTGAAACTCAGCCATTATCATCTCAGTTTCTGGTTGAGATTCACAGAGATCAGTGTGATCACCTTCTTCACCCTTATTCACCAGTTGTTGCGTGTTTAGGGATTTTTCATAGTCTTCACGAGTCAGATATGGTTGAGTGCAGTCATCACTGAAGTTCGTGACATCTTTATCCGAATCTCCGAAGTCTTGAAAATCGTTCGCTCCTATGAAATTTTCGTTCTTTAGGGGAGCTTGTATTTTTTGATCCTCATTTTTTATTTGTCTTTGTTGGTTTGGGGGGTTGGGGTTCCTCTTGAAATCCTTTTTTGGGAAAGAGTCAGCTTTATCCTGTTCGAGTTCCATTTTGGATATTTTATTTGCCAGTTCTTTAATCACTCTGGCCATATCGTCCACCCTATTGTCTGCAGATCTATTTGACCCTGAAGGACCTGCTTGTTCTCTAAAACGTTTGGTCTCTTGGTTTCCAGTCTTTAATTTAGCTTTAAGCTTACCCGAAGTCATCATATTAGACTCTATTTCTATCGCATCGTCCTGCATTCAGTTTAAGGTGGCTCCCCTTCTCTCTCACAAAAGGAGTGCAAAATCCGGTTCGAAGGCAACGACGCCTCGAGAGAAAAGACCATCTATATTATTTAACCGAATTTGGGTCTTTAAGGAAAAAGAACTCAGAAAAAGTCATGGAATTTATTCAGAGATTCAACAAATTGTATAATAAGATCCCAGCCGAGGTTAAACCATCCCAACCCGCGGCCAAAGTGACTTTCACCAGAGATTTTGAACCGGATTTTGCACTCCTTTTGCGAGAGAGAAGGGGAGCCACCTTAAACCGAATGCAGGATGATGCGGTAGAAATAGAGTCTAATTTGATGGCTTCGGGTAAGCTTAAAGCTAAATTAGAGACTGGAAACTAAGAGACCAAACGCTTTAGAGAACACGCAGGTCCTTCAGGGTTAAATAGATCCGCAGACGATAGGGTGGACGATATGGCCAGAGTGATTAAAGAACTGGCAAATAAAATATCCAGAATGGAAATCGAACAGGCTAAAGTTGACTCTTTCCCAAATAAGGATTTCAAGAGGAACCTCCACGCTCACCGCACCACCAGAAAGATGTTGTTCCTGAGTCTGTACTTAAGGCTTAGAAGTACAGTGTCAAGGCATCCGAAAGTGGGTAAAAGATGGAGAAGAGAGAAACGTCAACCTTCGGGGAAGGAAACTAAGGAAGATTTCTTCGTTGGCGTTGTCTGGCTTCCAACTGTTCCTGGATAGCTATATCTTGTTCAATGGCTGCCCATGAACGTTCTAGTTCGACCCGGTTAATAGCCGTTTTGAGAATAGTGTCGAAAAGGTTTAAGGCAATGTGTGTTTGGTTCGATAGCCCGGGTTCGATATTAGGTTGTGTTGGTACAGGGATAGTCATGGAGGAACAATAAAAGTAGGAAAAACTACAGAGAGAGATTAAGTGTTGTCTCAATTTGGTCGTATAAAAGAGAATTTACAGTTTAAGAAATAAAATAGGGATGCAAATCAAAGGCTCTTTCCCGTAACTGTATTATATTTTAATAAAAGATGTGAGGTGGGAGAAAAACATTTAGCTGCCTATGGTGTAAGGCTCCTACCAGGGAAGAGTCTCACGCATAAACAAAAGAGGAAAATTGTAAGGAAATAACCGATGTAGCAGAGAATATGTGTAAAATTATGAAAATGAAGACTGGTCTTACACCCGCTGATAGCTGGTACAGAGGAAAAACAGTAAACAATTGCAGAAAACCAAAATTCATTCGCTATAGTAGTGGTCGTACTAAATTATAACGAAGCACATCAATTAAGAATATGAAATGAAATGAAATATGAGATACAAGGAAGCAAACTTGTAACACAGTCGTGACGGAATTGAGAATCTTCAGATCTGCTTGTATTAACTCTCAAATGTAAAAAAATCTGTTACAAACGACACAAAAAGGTCCAGCCTCATTTATTTCTTTCTGTGGTATATTTATACAATTTTACAAATAGATAGAATCTCAATGGTCACAAAATTTTGGTTATGACAGAGAAGAGAGCAATCGCTCCATTTCTCCTACTCTATCTTCACTTGGTTCCAGATGTTTGTCGTTGCGTGAGCTCGGTACAGGTGATACATCTTTCAACCAACTGAGATATTATCCGCGATGGTTTTGCTTGACAGCTGGCTTCGAAGAAGTAACATTCTCAGGATAACTGCTGCAGCCTATCTTCCATCTATCCATCTATGATGTCGATGGCGCATAATTGCACGCTGGGTTTAATCATGCATTTATCTACTTGGACTATGTCCACCATAGTCATCTAAGAGATATCGGCCGACTCTCTTTCTTCTTTTTCCTTTAGATCAAGCGATATCTTTTCCACATTCATTTGTATCAACATCTCAACATTACCTCCACTGTCAATGCCTAGTAGATTGTCATCTATAGAACTGAAGGCCTCCTCTAAAGAATTGGTTATCTTTTTGGCCTGCTGCTGGCCTTCGGCGATGTTATGCTCCCATTCCTTTAACAGAATGTTCCCTCTGGTTTGCTCTGAAATGGTGAACCTGGGAGTACCTACCGAAACCCTGTTGTTCGTGGCTATCACAGCCTCCTGGAAGGTGACCCGAGCTGCTTCAGCATCCCTTTCTCTGGCAGATAAGTTTTCGGAAACCTGATTTACAACAAACAGTTGTCTCGGACCGCTTGTATCTTGGCGAGAAAATTTCGCTGTGCCGCAGAGACTCTTCTCTGAATCTCGATCGCCTGGGATTTGAACATCCTGATGTTTATCATTCTTCTCTCGGAGGTCTCCACCTTGTCCCGTAGCTGTTCGATCAAATCCCTTTGTTGGCTTGCTTGCATCTGACCATCCCAGACCACCAGTTGTGCTTTCTCAAGTTTAGTTTTGAGCATATCTATCTCATTTTTTTCGGCCAATCTGGCCTGCTCTATTCCCACGCTTGCCTGGTCTTTAGCATTCTCTGTTGCTGTGGCTAGTCTAGCTTCAAGGGTCCTAATTAAGCGATTTTTTCTTTTAAGTTGGTTCTTTAAGAGCCCAACTAAGAATTGATTCTCCGAGGCATATGCTCCTAGTGTCCCTGCTATTTTAGTGGCGAATTGCTCACTCTTTTTATCCTTTCCCTCAGTCATAACTTTATATTTCTTGGCAGTCGACTCTCCTTCTTGATAGAATTCCCTTTTCACTAATTACTTTCTCTTTTTATCGAAGAAAAACTCATTCAGAGGGAGTTCTTCTACTCTTATGGGCCTTAGCTCTTCATTAAATATCCACCCCTCATCGATATTTCCTTGCGTCGACTGCAATCTACTTCTTCGGAGGTTCTGGAGTCTTTATTTCTGTCTACGGATTCTACTTCTTCGGCGGTTCTGGAGTCTTTATTTCTATCCCCGGGTCCTGCGTTTTTTCCGCCTCATCCTGGTGTTTTCCTTGGTCAGGGGTCGCCTCCTTAGAACCTTCGGCACCCTTCTGTTTCGTTTCCAAAATACCTGGACCCTCTCCTCGCAACACAACAGGAAGACAACTACGTCGATGTTCCTGGAACTTCAGAACATCGGCTCTTTCATCGGGTGCCAAGGATTGTATCCGGGCTAGAATCTCCTCATAGGACCTTGCTCCTCAGAAAATGTCATCCGAGGGTGAATTCTCGTGCTCAAATCTCTTGAGCCCGCAATTGGCCAAGTGATTGCTCACGACCCTCTATGGATCGGGCTTCTTGTATTCGATGGAGACCAAATTTAAGTCTTCCAGGGCTGCCTCCTCGGATTTGGAATGCCCAAAATCTAATAAAGAATAAGAATTCAAATGTATAGGAATAGATGTCCATACCTTCTGTTGGAAGATTGATTGTTGTCATTGATGTCAACCCTAGTCATGGGTTTTGGACCGCAAGATTGATAAAGGTATTTGGACATGAAGGGAAATGCACATGCATATACAAAACCCATGAATGGATAGTATACATCATGGTGTTTCCGGTGGTATGTGTCACGTCACATGGATCCTCATGGTTGAGGAGAAATGAATTTTTGAAGATGACAAAGTGAATTGAAAAAGGAAGTACATGTAGGCCCTGAAAATAATTACAAAATAAGAAAGTGTCAGGTCGGCCC
>ML804611.1:159940-183315 GCA_009831015.1 Picea engelmannii | reverse complement strand
TTGAACAAAAACTATTGATTATTTCTCATATATTGTGCATAGTGTATTGTGGTGTATTGGTGTAACTCTTATACTATTGTTCATTGCTCATTGGATATAATTGAATGGTTTAAGTATAAGTTGAAAAAGGTTTTTAAATTGTATTGGATACTGATTCACCCCCCTCTCAGTATCAACACCTTCTTCGAGTACCCTTTAAGTTCTTTACTTACACCGCTAATTACCGTTTGCTAGGCAACCTCACGACAAGCCAGCTTGTTGGGAATGAACAATGGCAGCGCATGCGGGGGAACAGAAGCCCCGAAAAATTTGAGGTATGAAAATTCTGTTTCTACGTACCAGTTCACTATGCTACTCAGATTTTTCACTATGCTGTCCGAGATCCGAGGTTGCGGGTGACCAAAAATGGTGATGTGCGGGGGCACCATTACCCAGTTAAAAATTTCATAAGAAAAATTTTCCACTTTGTTTTCCCATAATTTTGCATGATATACATGTATGGTTTTGTCTTCAGCCGAAGTCCAACTCCAGCTCATTAATGGAAATGGTGTCATAGAACAAATTGCGTCCATAATATATGTGGACATGAAGAATGACGATGCTTTCCCATTCTCCTTCTGCTCCTGATAGTCTGTGACCCGATTGGTCAAACTATTCGAAAGCACCTTTGCCTAGTTAAAGGAACTGCCTTTGGCGACCCGAAACATTAGAGGCACGGATGCAAGGAAAAAATGCGGTGTGTCATCTTTCCCATATAACCGGCATGTCATCATGGGCACATATCTGTACTGTGGTTCTAACGAAGCGATTGAATATATGTCGTGGGTATCAGCTCTGAACTTCGCGGTGTTTGAAACCCAATCTTTTATCAAAATGGACATGGTTTTATCATATTGTTCGCATTCCTTATCCTTGAATTCTTCCAAGAACTCAACGCCATATGTGTGGTCAGACTTCGTGGGAAGCTTATACATGGTTTGCAGATGCTCTGGCCTGAAAGTCCTGATGGTGACTCTCTTCTCATTCATGATAGTCCTGGTCGGTATGTCCACACGGTCCAATGCCCATCGGACCATATAATAATATGGAAGCAACCGCGGTTTGGCTGCTACTCTGTGCATTCCGGATTGGACGACTATTTTGTACTTGGTGGTTAAATCATCTCTTCCGTTGCCGTCGGAGTCGTCGTAATAATCCACCAATTCTGCTTGTAGAATATCTGAAACATATGACCGGTTTGGGACTGAGTTGATACTTCGGGGTGAAGTATCAGAGACATTGTCTGAGCCTTGTCTCGAAACCTCAACATTTTCCTTTGATGCTTTTCGTGAGCCATGGCCGAAGCTTGCGTTTTAACTCTTCTGCGATAGAACTGCGTATACATACAAAAGTCAGTTTACTCAGAGGTGATGTGCTCTGCGTGCTATGAAAATGCATTTTTTATAATGAAACAGAGCTCTTACATATACTCAAAAAACTCGGTACCTTTCAGAACAAGTCTGTCAAATCACATTTGGAAATAAATTCTGCCATAAAAATACGATCTTATATTATCGATTTACCCTATTTCCTCATTAATTTCATAAATTTTGGCGGTTTTAAAATCTCAGTTGGCACATGGAGGCAAAAGGCTACCTCGTAAATTGTATAGACATCAAAGCGCGAGATATTCATTGATTTAGCTTAGTTAATCCGATTTTACTATTGTTAACAATGTTTCGGTACTCACTATATCGGGGAATTTACTTTAACATTTTGAGTCTCTAATACACGAGACTGCGAAAATCAATTTTGGTTAATAAAAGGTAATCGTGGTTTGGGGCATTGATTAATTTTATAATTATTACATTCGCCATATCGCGACTCGAAGCTTCGAAGATGAGTTTCTGGGAAAATTACATGGCGAGCTGCGAAACTACGAGATCGCGACAACATGACTTAATTAAAGGGAAGATAATCTTGGATTAAGTGATTAATTAATCACGTTATAACCGCATCTTGACTTCGCAAGTCGGGGTTTAGACGGTGTAATTTTCGAAAAGGATAGCGCCGAGTGGCGAAACACCGATTTTTTTTTTTTTTTTTACCATGGTTTAGCTTTTACCCTTAACCTTGACATGAGTTACTCAAATAAGGACTTCGTGTTCTCGGCTATCGGGGCTATGAAAATAAATTTTTGGGTTTGGCGATCACCGAGGCACGAAACCCCGACGACGTTTAATCATGAGTTGGGGAAAAATTTACCCTCGTTACTATTTTGAGTGAAAAGTTAAAACGACTTCGTTGTTTCGTGACTCAGGACGTGTGAACTGCATGATTTATAGTATCCGATCTACGAGATCCTGAAGTAGAACGAAAGAGGAAACGTTTCATGACAGGTAGGACTTGTTTCGAGAGTGGAAAAATCATCGTTTCTCACGTGATCAAACTTTCAGAGATCATCGATATCTCATAGGGAAAATTGAAGACCATTTTTAGATTTCAAGCATTAAGAATGAAACTTGTGAAGGGCTAGAAAAATAGGGGCTTGATGCAAATGCGCTTACCAGACACGCCTACTCTCATCAGGACCTTCTCTTCCTTTGGCCCGAAGAGCTAAAATACTCTTCAAATCCCATACCGGGACTTTCCTACACCCACAGAATGCTCCTTATGATCCCCCTACTCCAAATCGGGAAATCGGACTTCGCGTAATCGCGAGTCTTGAACTCACAGGTTCGGGTCTCACAAATCCTTGAAAACCCGATGAAATTTCACCCACGTGCTTCCTTGCTCTTATCGGGAATATCCTCGTTGGGAAATCAACCCTTATGAGGTTGTAAACAACTTGACTCAAATATCCCCGATTCCCGATCCCCGATGGCACCTCTTTCCACTCCTTATCCCCCTCCAACTAGCTCTTTCCGCATGTGACCTGCTGGTCCACAAGACCACGGTCCTTTTTCCCTATCGGAAATTTGGACTTCGCGAGATTGAAATGCGTAGAACTTGCGTAATCAGAATCCCCGATTCTCAGATCCCTGATGCCACCTGGCGTTGACTCACGGTAAGGCTTGACCTTCCACCACCTGTCCTATGCCCTGGTGCCTATCTCCCACACTCTAGTGGTGATCGGAAAATCGCGTTTCGGGAAATCACGATTTCTATTGCACAAATTCACAGGACCCTCCAAGTCCCAAAACCCGATATAGGTGACACCTGTTCTCCACTGAACTGCTATGGATGTGGAACCATTGCGTTTCGGGAATTCGCGACTTCTCCTGTCGTGAGTTTCTCGTCACCGAGAATCCTGAAATGCCGAACCCCGATGCATGTGTGAACTCTCTTTCTTTCTTCCACGTCACCACTTCTCGGTCACTCTATCAGGTATCGAAAAATCACGATTTCTAATGCAACGATTTTGTTGTATGGGAAAACTTTGAAATGTCGAACCTCGACTCCTTGGGATCCTCTGACACGCGTCCCTCAAATCGAACGACTCCGATTGTGTTGGGAAATCGCAGATCGTGATTCCGTTATGCAAGAGTTCACGACTCCAGAAACTCCGATGCTCCAAACACCGACTCGTCGGGATCTTCTGCCACGCGTCCTCGCCGATGGATGATTCAAACCTCCCGTCGGGAAATCACGGATCGCGATTCCAATATGCGAGGGTTCTATGTCCTTGGAAACCCTGATTCTCCGATGGATTGAACTCCGATGGCTCCCTGGCTCCTTGACACGTGTCTTTGCCAGGATCAATGGCTGAGATCCTTCCTCGGGATTTTGATAACCACACGGTCTCGATTCTCTGCCTTAACAAAACCCCGATGACTCTAATATCCCGATGACTCCTCCTTTGCACACTAGGGCTTAAACCCGACGCAACTTTCCCGTGATCTAACGGCTGACGGGAAAACAACCACTGATCCAACGGCACACCAACCTTTCGAGCTCGACTTGGGTGTGGTCGTAACCTCCTCGCACCTCCGCGAGATCCAATGGCTGATAGGTTTTATCAATCTCCCCTGTAGATCATGTCCGTTGGTTTCTTTTCCCCTTGGGGACTTCTTGGCACGAAAATCTCCTGTGCAACCCTTCAATAATTCGGAAGGCCTCTCTTCCTCCTGAGATTTCTTCACACTTCTCGTCCTCTTAGAAAAGAGATCTCTTTGCGCGCACTCCTTGTGGCAACCCTGCAAACACTTCAAGTGTTCGAACTTCTTTGACTCTGCGCACTTCCTGCAGTAGCAGTCTTCAATCTCCCTTTTTCTCAGATTTACAGCTGAGACTTCTTATTCAGCCTGCGCACTCTTTGCATGGCTTCAACAACCCACTTTCACTTCTGAGAGCTTTGAGAACCAGAGTTTAACTACTGGGCCTTCATCAACGCACTCCTTGTGGATGAATTCAACTGCAAACCTTGTAGGAATCTCCTGGCTCAGATAGAGAAACAATCGTAACTCACTTCACCTCCTCTCAGACTTCTATCTTAACACATGAAATCATATGCACAACATAACAAAAATTGTCTAACAGGGAGAAACATTAGAGCATTCATCACACATACACAGAGAGTAACACAACAACCATGAATCTGAATCAACTTCTTCTATTAATTCAAGATCTATACATGGGTGTTCTTCTACAACTCTCTGCTATTCTCCTATGCTCTAAACTCTTCTAACTCCTGAGCTTTTCTTGTTACAATGATACAAATGAGGGTGTCTATAATCGGTTTTCCCTCTTTCTTCTAGAACTATCTAATCTAAGAATTTAATTCTATCTACCTGCAACTACTACTATAAATGCCTCTGTCTATCTCAGACGAAAGCGTATGGCTCGAGGTCTAATTACATTCTTACCAAGGTGCCTAAATTAAATGATCTCATTTATGTTCAGCGCATCAACTTCAAGGGAAAATTTAAAATTCAAAAACTTGCGTTGGACGTCTTCCAGCTGACTTCCTGCTTCCACGTTGGCTTTACTTGTCGTGAGTGATGCACCTGCATCATACTCCCTCACTTGAAAATTTGCATGGGCTCCTGTCCATGAGCTCCTGCATGGTATGTCCATGCTTCCGTATCTCTGCTTCAGTTTCCCAGCTGGCATATTCGACTGGGTGTCCCTTCCACTTGACCAAATATTCAAAATATTCTTTCCTCCTGGTTTTCTTACCCATTCGTTTGTTCAGTATATTCTCCATCTGTGGCTTCTCTGCAACTGGCATCTTCTTCTGCCACTGGACCTCTGGTTGATCATCACCTTCTGCTCCTGCTTCATCAGCTTTATATGGATATAAATCCGAAACATTAAATATCGGAGATATTCTGATCCCATCTGGTAACTCAATTTCATAAGCATTTTGTCCCATCTTCTTCAAGACCTTACATGGCCCAATTTTCTTCATCTTCAGCTTGTTGTATGTTCCCCTCGGGAACCTTTCCTTCCTCAAATGTGCCAAAACTAGATCACCAACCTCAAACTGAAGTTGTCTCCAATGCTGATCTGCTCTGCGCTTGTACTCCTGACTTGACTTCAATAGTCGCTCCTTCACCTGACTGTGAAGTTCCTTCATTGCTTCAGCGAATTCTCCTGCACTAGAATTGCTAGTATCAGTCTGTTCTGAATCCCTCAGTTCAGAAACTCCTCTTGGCTGTATTCCATATACAATCTGAAATGGACTTTTTCCTATGCTCCTGTTCACTGAATCATTGTATGTGAACTCTGCTTGCGGTAGTATGCTATCCCAGCTGCTATGGTGCTCTGTCACCAAGCTTCTCAACAAATCTCCCAGACTTCTATTGACCACTTCTGTTTGTCCATCCGTCTGAGGATGATAAGCAGAACTAAACATCAAATTAGTCCCCAGCTTCTTCCACAATGTTCTCCAGAAATGTCCTATGAATTTTGTGTCTCTGTCTGAAACTATACTTTTCGGCAATCCATGGAGTCGAACAATCTCTTTGAAAAACAAATTTGCGATGTGAGTCGCATCGCTGGTTTTTTGGCATGGAATGAAATGTGACATCTTGGAAAACCTGTCAACTACCACAAAGATGGAATCAACACCTCTTTGTGTCTTTGGCAATCCCAATACAAAATCCATGCTAATTTCATCCCACAGCCTCTCAAGTATGGGCAATGGTTGATAAAATCCCGTATTCTGTTTCCTTCCTTTTGAATGCTGGCAACTCCTGCATCTGTCTACAAACTTCTTGACTTCTGACCGCATCCCTGGCCAAAAGTATGACTCGCTCAGCTTTGCAAATGTCTTATCATGGCCAAAATGTCCAGCCAATCCTCCATTGTGCTTCTCTTTCAATAAGTTCTCCCTCATGGAGCAATTTGGAATACACAGTTGATTGCCTTTGAACAACAATCCATCCTGGATCGAATACTCTATCCACTGGCTTCTGTCTCTGAGAACTGGATTCTCAGCTGCTTCATAAGCCTACTTGAAGTCTGAATCATCTGCATACATGTCCTTCATGTCATCAAAGCCTAACGTCCTGACTTTGAACTCCTGCAACAACAAACTTTTCCTGCTCAAAGCATCAGCAACTTTGTTAGCAGTACCAGAAATATGCTTAGTTACAAAAGTGAAATTCTGCATGTATTCTACCCACTTAACATGCCTTTGATTCAGCTTTTCCTGCTGAGTCACAAATTGTAATGCATGGTTATCACTATATAAAACAAATTCCTTTGGAATCAAATAGTGCCTCCATTTCTTCAATGCCTGTATGATGGCATAGAACTCTTTATCATATGTAGAATATTTCTCTTTCGCCTCATTCAGCTTCTCGCTGAAATATGCAATCGGTCTGTCCTCCTGACTCAAGACTGCTCCAATTGCAAACCTGCTTGCATCGCATTTTACCTGAAATGTCTTTCGAAAATCTGGCAACACCAGAATTGGTTTCTCTGTAATCTTTCATTTCAATAAATTGAAACTCTTCTTAGCTTCTTCAGTCCAGTGAAAATATTTATGTCTTTTCTTCACTGTATCCATCATTGCTGCGCTAATTCCACTGAAATTCCTGATGAATTTTCGGTAGAAACTAGCCAGTCCATGAAAACTCCTCACCTCAAATACGTTCCTCGGTGATGGCCAATTCTTGATTACCTCCACCTTATCTGGATCCATCCTCAACTCATTTGCAGAAATAACAAACCGCAAATAAATGAGTTATGTCTTCATAAACGAGGATTTCTTCATGTTTATCAACAACTTCTCTTGCTATAATCTCTTCATCACAATAGCCAAATGCTTCAGATGTTCAGCCTTTGTCTTGCTGAAAACCAATATGTCATCCAGATACACAATGACAAATTTCCCGATGAAATCCTTCAGGACTTCATTCATCAACCTCATAAAGGTACTTGGTGCATTCGTCAAGCCAAACGGCATGACAAGCCATTCATACAAACATTTGTTTGTCTTGAATGCTGTTTTCCATTCGTCACCTTCTCTCATATGAATCTGATGATATCCACTCTTCAAATCTATATTTGAAAAAAAATTTGCTCCACTTAAGCAATCCATCAAATCATCCATTCTTGGCAATGGGAATCTATATCTGATAGTTATCTCATTAATGGATCTTGAATCAGTGCACATCCTCTAGCCTCCATCTTTCTTCGGATTGAGTACCGTTGGAACAACACACAGACTCAAGCTTTCCCTGACCAAGCCTTTGTCCAACAACTCCTGGACCTGTCTTTTAACCTCTTCATTCTCCTACGGCGTCAACCTTTACGTGGCTTTATTTGGTAGACTAGCTCCGGGTATGAGGTCTATATGGTGACTCACGCTCCTCATTGGTGGCAACGAATGAGTTAGTTCGTCCACTACAATATCAGTGAACTCTTCTAGCAGTTCCTGAACTTCTCCTGGTAAATCGTCCACTCTTGTGCTAGTCAGAACAATTCTCGGTTTTCTGACCACAAAGAATTGTGGATCCTCCTTCTTCTTAACTTCTGTAAGAAGTTCCTTCCCACTCATGAGAAGTACTATGTTGTTTACCTCTGGCTTCACCTCTTTATCTTCAATTGGACACAACATATGAGTTATCCCATTCTGTTCCAGGGTATATGTATTCTTCCTCCCATCATGAATTACACTTCTATCATATTGCCATGGTCTACCCAACAATAAATGACAGACATCCATAGGAATAACATCACATAAAATCTTATCATTATATCCTCCTATCTTAATGTCAACTAAGCACTGTTTAGTGACATTTACCTGATGTCCCTTCTGTAGCCATGAAACTTTGTATGGTTCTGGGTGATCAGTTGTCTCTAGCTCCAACTTTTCTACCATCTCGGTTGAAACAAGATTATCGGTACTTCCGCTGTCCACAATGACCTTGCATGCTCTATCCTTGGTCTTGCAAGCAGTCCTAAAAAGACTGTTCCTCTGTGCTATATTCTCCATCTCCTTCTCCGGTGTCAAAAGGACTTTTCGCATCACCAACGATCTTCTGCCTTCAGCATACTCTGCCTCAACATCTCGCCTTTGTGCCTCGGCGATGTGAGCTTCTCCTCCATCCTTCTTCTTGTCTGGACAGTCAACTGACTTGTGCCCGTTCTTTCCACATGTGAAGCATGTGATTACTCCACCTCTTCCTCTTCCTCTACCTCTGGTACGAGGAAACCTATTATTATCAGCATATCCTCCTCTCTGCTCAGTATGCTGCTCTTTTTGCTCAGCATATGGCCTTCTCTGTGAGGTTCCACCTCTTTCTGTCTGAGTCTGAGGTTTCTTCCAGTTATCCTTGGGCTTCTGGTATTTATCTTGGGCAAATGATTTGCCTTTGGGATGACTCCTGCCTCGTCCTCTCTGACTTTATTTGCGGCTCAGCTTCTCCTCAGCTTTCAAAGCCAATTGGTAAGCATCCTCCGTCGTTCGGATGGTCGCCAAATTTAGTTCATCCTGAATTTCATACCTCAGGCCATTCAGATACATGGACACCTTTTCATCATTGCCTTTGCAATGACCTGCCCTGATATTCAACTTGTAAAATTCTTCAGTATACTCCTTCACTGTCATCAGCTTCTGTCTCAGGTTCTGCATCCTCCTGAACAGAGAAATTTGATAGTCCCTGGGAATGAATTTTGCCTTCATCTTTGCAATCATTCTGTCCTAGCTCTTAATCTTCTGCTTGCCCTTGCAACGCCTGTCAGCTTGCAGTTCATCCCACCACAAGGCTGCATGTCCTTTTAATCTTGTGATGGCATGTCTAACCTTTTTATCATCTTTGATATCCTCATAATCGAAATAAGTGTCAAGAGCTCTAATCCAGTCTAACAGCTCTTCTGCATCTAGACTCCCTTCATAAGCTGGAATGTCCATCTTTGTTTTCGAACTCATCCGAGTGATAGCCTTAATTAAATGCTCATTGGCTGCATCTTCTGCTGGGATTTCTTCTTCTTCATGTCCAGCATCACCTTCGTCCTCGGATTCACTGATATCTCCTACATCAGCATTTCACCTTTGTCTTATCTCCATGTCCTCCATTTTGGCATGAAGATTTTGCATTCCTCTTTCCACGTCTGGATTCTGTACTTGCCTTCCTCTATCTCTGGACAATTCTCTTCCTCTGGACAATTCCCTTTCCTCCTCTGGATCGGGTGATTGTCTGCCTCTTCTCCTTGGCGGCATGGTGAACTCTCCTTTTTTCTCTGCTATAGAAAGCAAAGAAACTTTTCTATGCTCTGATACCACTTGACGCAAACGCGCTTACTAGGCACGCCTGCTCTCACCAGGACCTTCTCTTCCTTTGGCCCAAAGAGCTGAAATACCATTCAAATCCCTTACCGGGACTTTCCTACACCCACAGAATGCTCCTTATGATCCACCTACTCCAAATCAAGAAATCGGACTTCGCGTAATCGCGAGTCTTGAACTCACAGGTTCGGGTCTCACAAATCCCCGAAAACCCGATGAAATTTCACACACGTGCTTCCTTGCTCTTATCAGGAATATCCTCGTCGGGAAATCGACCCTTATGAGGTCATAAACAACTTGCCTCGCAAATCCCCTATTCCCGATCCCCGATGGCACCTCTTTCCACTCCTTATCCCCCTCCAACTAGATCTTTCCACATGTGACCTGCTGGTCCACAAGACCACGGTCCTTTTTCCCTATCGGAAATTCGGACTTCGCGAGATTGAAATGCGTAGAACTTGCGTCCTCAGAATCCCCAATTCTCCGATCCCCGATTCCACTTGGCGTTGACTCACGGCAAGGCTTGACCTTCTGCCACTTGTCCTATGCCCTGGTGCCTATGGCCCACACTCTAGTGGTGATCGGAAAATCGCATTTCGGGAAATCATGATTTCTGTTTCACAAATTCACATGACCCTCCAAGTCCCGAAACCTGATACAGGTGACACTTGTTCTCCACTGAACTGCTATGGATGTGGAACTGTCACGTTTCGAGAATTCGTGACTTCTCTTGTCGTGAGTTTCTCGTAACCGAGAATCCCGAAATGCCGAACCCTGATGCACGTGTGAACTCTCTCTCTCTCTTCCACGTCACCACTTCTCCATCACTCTATCGGGTATCGTGAAATCATGATTTCTAATGCAACGATTCCGTTGTATGCGGAAACTCCGAAATTCCGAAACCCGACTCCTTGGGATCCTCTAACACGCGTCCCTCAAATCAAACGGCTCCGATTGTGTCAGGAAATCATGGATCGTGATTCCGTTATGCAAGAGTTTCACGACTCCAGAAACTCTGATGCTCCAAACACCGACTCGTCGGGATCTTCTGCCACGTGTCCTCACCGATGGACGGTTCAAATATCCCGTCGGAAAATCATGGATCACAATTCCAATATGCGAGGGTTCTATGTCCTCGGAAACCCCGATTCTCCGATGGACTGAACTCCGATGGCTCCCTGGCTCCTTGACACGTGTCCTTGCCAGGATCAATGGCTGAGATCCTTCCTTGGGATTTTGAGAACCACACGGTCTCGATTCTCTGCCTTAACAAAACCCCGATGACTCTAATATCCTGATGACTCCTCCTTGGCACACTAGGGCTTAAACCCGGCACAACTTTCCCGTGATCTAACAGCTGACGGGAAAACAACCACTGATCCAACGATGCACCGACCTTTCGAGCTCAGCTCGGGTGTGGTCGTAACCTCCTCGCACCTCTACGAGATCCAATGGCTGACAATTTTTATCAATCTCCCCTGTAGATCTTGTCCGTTGATTTCTTTTCCCCTTGGGGACTTCTTGGCACGAAAATATCTTGTGCAACCCTTCAATAATTCTGAAGGCCTCTCTTCCTCCTGAGCTTTCTTCACACTTCTCGGCCTCTTAGAAAAGAGATCTCTTTGCGCGCACTCCTTGCGGAAACCCTGTAAACACTTCAAGTGTTCGAACTTCTTTGACTCTGCGCACTTCCTGCAGCAGCAGTCTTCAATCTCCCTTTTTCTCAGATTTACAACTGAGACTTCTTATTTAGCCTACGCACTCTTTGCATGGCTTCAACAACCCACTTTCACTTCTGAGAGCTTTGAGAACCAGAGTTTAACTACTGGGCCTTCATCAATGCACTCCTTGTGGATGAATTCAACTGCACACCTTGCAGGAATCTCCTAGCTCAAATAGAGAAACAATCGTAACTCACTTCACCTCCTCTCAGACTTCTATCTTAACACATGAAGTCATATGCACAACATAACAACAATTGTCTAACAGAGAGAAACATTAGAGCATTCAACACACATACATAGAGAGTAACACAACAACCATGAATCTGAATCAACTTCTTCGATTAATTCAAGATCTATACATGGGTATTCTTCTACAGCTCTCTGCTATTCTCCTATGCTCTAAACGCTTCTAACTCCTGAGCTTTTCTTGTTACAATGATACAAATGAGGGTGTCTATAATCGGTTTTCCCTCTTCCTTCTAGAACTATCTAATCTAAGAATTTAATTCTATCTACCTGCAACTACTACTATAAATGCCTCTGTCTATCTCAGACGAGAGTGTATGGCTCGAGGTCTGATTACATTCTTACCAAGGCACCTAAATTAAATGATCTCATTTATATTCAGCGCATCAACTTCAAGGGAAAATTTAAAATTCAAAAACTTGCGCTGGAAGTCTTCCAGCTGACTTCTTGCTTCCACGTTGGCTTTACTTGTCATGATGGATGCTCTTGCATCAGGGTGGCTCCAACATAGGCTCCAACTAGGGATCCCGCCTTCCTGTGAGGTGGGAAGAATAGTAGACCACGTGCCAATATTGGGTAAATGGAGTCAAAAGATCAATCAAGCGAAAATGTTCTCGAGAAGAGGGTACGAAAGGGGGGAAAAGACTTCGTTCTTTACCTCGAAAAGATTTTACAAAATCAAATATTCTTTTTAAACATAGTTGTAGTCCCTTTCAAAATTTTCCCTTTCCCGCTACTAAATTCAGGTGTGTTTTAAGACAATCGAAACAGTCCTAGGAGACCCAACAGATCTTGTGGTTATCAGCTTGCACTAAAAGAATAAGATTATATGTTGTTAATTGGGGAGTCCCATTTGAATTTGGGATGTGGATCAGGTTTTAAAAAGCATTGGTTACCGGAGTAGAGTGATATTCATGTATAACAGCCTTACAGATATCTCAGACATTGCTTCACTACCAGCGAGCCTGTTCAGTACCCCAGTGAAGTTATCTGGGCCCTTTTTACTGAATTTCCTCTCACCACTTCGGAATATATTTATGCATTTAAATGCTGAGACGAGGGAAATAATTTATGAATTTCCTTTCATCGTCTCCTGGACTAGGTGGGGGCAATCATTTATGAATTTCCTTTCACCACCTGTCTTATAATTTACTTTTTAGAGCGCGAAGATGGGAGCAATCAGTTTGTATCAGCATTGATATCTGTGTAATATTTTGCATTATAGGTTTGTCAACTTACTTCGATTACTCAGTACCAACCTTCCCTTGACCTTCACGACATCTTCGTTCTTAGGGAGAAAGAGGAAAATAACTTTTTAAGGGCATTCCATTTGAGAAAGCTTCAATCCTCCGATGTCGTTGAAAAACCTAGGAAAGTTAGGATCACTCTAAATGTTCCATCGCTTAGCGGGGGATCGGGTAGTTGTGAAGACCTACTTTCTTTCCACAATCTGTTTTGAAACTCATTAGGTTGAAACGAAAAACTTTTATCACTTCGTATAATGAAACATAAAGATGGTGACTTGTTGAAAGTTAAACCCGAAGATAGAAAGGATGCCAAGTAGCGATTTACTGACTGAAAATACATAGGTCCAAACAATTCAAGACTGACTCTGGTAGATACTTTCGGGGATAGTTTACTTTGACTGACTGTTTTTAGATTGGGCGAATCGCTTAAATTGTCTTAATTTTTTCAGATATTATCAGACCAAGAAACAACTTTGTTATCGATCATTTCAGCTGATACTGCATTTTGAATGGCGTTACCTCAGTTTTCTTTAACAGTCCTTTATAACATGTCTTTTGAGAAATCTCATCTTTACCTTTTCATTTTACTTTCTTTGTGCAATACGAAATTACTTTAGGTATCACCTGTTTATGCTGACTTATTTCTGACACCAAATTTCAGTTTACCCCTCTTGCTTGTTTCGTATGCAGCTGGAATCCTATAAAAGACAAATACGAATCTTATCTGAAATGTGTCGAAAGTCTATGAATGGAAAAACAGAATATCAAAAAGCAATGTTTAAATGAAAATACAAGTATGTACAAAATATCTATAATAAAATTTATTTATTTCCTTTTTTTTTTTTTTTTTNTTTCCTTTTTTTTTTTTTTTATCTGGCGACTGTTACGTCATGTAATGCTTTAAATACTGCCCGTTGACAGGGGCGTTGAGGACTTCTCTGTCTATATTTTCTAGTAGGAAAGAATTTTTTCCTTTCGGAGCCGAGACCCTGAATGGTCCATACCAGAGGTGGTCAAATTTACTATGCTTCATGGCTTCTTCCTTTCTGGCATTCCATCTTAGCACCAAATCGCCTGGGAGGAATTCCCTGTCCTTTGCCTTGCGGCCGAACAATGCTTTCATATCATCTTGGTACTTCTGCATCTTTTCATCAATTTCAACTCTATGCTGTTGAACCTCAATCAACTGATTAATTCTCCTCGTTACATGATTGGGTTCTTCGTTTTGATCCTGCCATAACTTCATCACTGGTAGCGCTAGGTTTATAAGTAGAACAACATCTATCCCATAGACCATTTGAAACAGCGAAATGGGGATAGACCTTTTAGTGCTGATGCGGTTTTCCCATAATGCATATTTTAAGTGCACCTGCCAAGACCTTTTATTTTCATCCAATACTTTCTTGATTATATTTACCAGGCTATTGTTAGAAGACTCAACCAATCCATTTCCCTGAGGGTAATATGCTATGGAATGGCCAAGAACAATGTTATACTTTTGACAGAAGCTGATCATAGCCATAGATTTAAAGTCCTAGGCATTGTCAGTAACTATCTTTCGGGGACAACTGAATCTTGACAAAATATTATCTTCCAAGAAATTGATTACCACCGAATTTGTTGCCCTTTTGGTTGGAATCGCTTCCACCCACTTAGTAAAATAATATATAGTTGTTAAGATCCACTTATGTTGAGCACTAGAATGGGGATTAATCTCTCCTATGAAGTCCAGACCCCATTGCTGAAATGGGGCTTCAGCCTTGACTGGAACTAGAGGCAGTGCCGAGAGATTCTGCTTCCCTGCGAATAGTTGACAAGGGTTGCAGGCACGCAATTTGGCATTGACGTCCGAAAATAGTTTCGGCCAGTAGTACCCAGCCCTCAAGATCTTGTAAGCTGCAGCTCTCCATGCGTGATGCCCCCCACAGAATCCCTCATGAAATTTGTTTATAACCTGCTGAGTTTCCGATTCGACTAAACAGCCTAACAGGAAACCGAGTGGATCTTTCCAATATAGCTGACTTTCAACGATACAATATTTACCTGCATGGAGTTTTAAAGTTCTGGCTTTAGATGGTGATAGTTCATTTGGGCATTTTGGGGTTAGCAGGTATGACACTATGTCTCTGTAACATACCGATGATAAGAACTTTTCTTCGATCTGGGTTGGTCTTGTTTCTTCATCCAACTCGTTTAGGTTTGTGTCTTCGTCGCCTTCCTGCAAACAATTGATATCAAGGGCTCTGAGATTTGACTCCGCTAAGAGTTTGGATAGGCCTTTCCCTTTTATCAATTTGGTTGGTTTAACTTCCAGATCAAATTCTTGGATTTTAGCGAGCCATCGCCCTCTTTTTCCGTCATTGTCTGGCTGTACCAATATATCTTTCACAGAACTTGTAGGCACGTACACGATTATCTTTGAATGTAGCACGTAGGTTCTGAATGCCTTTAATGCTTTTACCATTGCGTAAGCCTGTTTTTCTAATATGTCATACTTCAGTTCTGCATCTCTAAGGCTCTTGCTAAAAAACGCGATTGGTTGTTTGAATCCCTCTTCATTCTTCTGTAGGAGCACCGTGGCGATAGTATATTCAAAGGCAAATGAGAAAATAAGAAAATCTTTTAGATAGTTTGGGCTTGTTAACACAGGTGCCTCGCTTATGACTTTTTTAATATGCGCAAAGAATGCTTTGGCCTCGGTTGTCCAATTTACCCCACTGTCCCTCTTCAACATTCCTGTGATCAATTTGACAATCTCAGCGAAATTGGGGATAAACCTTCGTAAAAAAATTATTCTTCCTAAGAAAGATTGAATCTCTTTTACATTTTCGGGAATATTTATAGTATCTATTGCTTCAATCCTCTTAGGATCAATCCTGATTCCATCCCTAGATACGATATGGCCCAAAATCGTACCTTCCCGCATAGCGAAATGTGATTTCTTTGGGTTCAAAGATAGACCAAACCTGCGGCATTTTTCGAAGGTCTGTTTGAGATGCATCAAGTGTAATTAATCAGTTTTAGAGAAAACCGTCAAATCGTCGAGGTAAATGACTACAAACTTGTCCCTTTATCCTACGAAAGCTATGTCCATAGCTCGCTGGAAAGTGGCCCCTGCATTCATCAAACCAAAAGGAATTTTGTGATACATGAACATACCCCATGGTGTGGTGAAAGCAGTTTTTTCCCTGTCTTGTTCATTCATGGCGATTTGGTTATAACCAGAGAACCCATCTATCATAGACATTTGGTTTGCTCCAACAACTTTTTCTAACACATGGTCCATTTTAGGCAGCGGATAATTATCCTTGAGAGACGACTTATTTAAGTTTCGGAAATCCACACACAGCCTGATTTCCCCGCTCTTTTTCTTGACCAGGACCAGGTTTGCTACCCAGTCTGAGTATCTCAGAGGTAAGATTATTTTCGCGTCTAAAAGTTTCTTAACTTCCTTTTCGATCACAGGTAGCAAAATGGGGTTAATCTGTCTAAGCTTTTGCCTAAACGGTTTGACCCCAGGCTTCAAGGGTATCTTGTGATCAATTATGGAAGTGTCATACATTCTTAGATCATTGTAAGACCAGGTGAAAACATCTTTATACTGTCTGAGTAGGTCTTTGTACTTATCTTTTACTTCGGAATGGAGGAACTTGGATATTTTTACCATGCTGTATTATTTTTCAGTTCCTATATCACAGTCTTCCACTTCTTCTGGTTGGGGCTGCAAGGTGGATTTTGCAGGTACATTGTTCTGATCAAAAAGTCTTTCTAAAGGAATTAATCCTTTCGGAATCTGGTTGTTTTTAAGGACCAGCATACAATGATCCGCAATTTTTTCTCGGAAGGTTTCAGGATCATCCCCTTCTTGCATGATCCACATTGGGTCATTTTGATTCTCTTGGTCTGCATGAGTTTCCGAGAACGCACCCACTACAGCAAGAAATTTCTTAATTTGTTCGTCATCTTCAAAGACCTACCAGTGTCGGATATTGTCTGGTATAGAGGGTTTGTATCTGATATCAATGTGATACTTCAATTTGAAAGTCGTGGGAGGAGAGAAGGTTGAAGCTGCCTTTGCCAATGCATCAGCATGTAGATTCTCTGCGCGAGGGATAAAATGGACATTTACAGATGAGAAAAAGTGTGATCACCTTCTTCACCCTTATTCATCGGTTGTTGCGTGTTTAATGATTTTTCATAGTCTTCACGAGTCAGATATGGTTGAGTGCAGTCATCACCGAAGTTCGTGACATCATTATCTGAATCTCCGAAGTCTTGAAAATCATTCGCTCCTATGAAATTTTTCGTTCTTTAAGGGAGCTTGTTTTTTTTTATCCTCATTTTTTATTTGTCTTTGTTGGTTCGGGGGGTTGGGGTTCCTCTTGAAATCCTTTTTTGGGAAAGAGTCAGATTTAGCCTGTTCGAGTTCCATTTTGGATATTTTATTTGTCAGTTCTTTAATCACTCTGGCCATATCGTCCACCCTATCGTCTGCGGATCTATTTGACCCTGAAGGACCTGCTTGTTCTCTAAAGCATTTGGTCTCTCGGTTTCCAGTCTCTAATTTAGCTTTAAGCTTACCTGAAGCCATCATATTAGACTCTATTTCTACCACATCGTCCTGCATTCGGTTTAAGGTGGCTCCCCTTCTCTCTCACAAAAGTAGTGCAAAATCCGGTTCGAAGGCAACGACGCCTCGAGAGAAAAGACCATCTATATTATTTAACCGAATTTGGGTCTTTAAGGAAAAAGAACTCAAAAACGGTCATGGAATTTATCCATAGATTCAAAAAACTGTATAATAAGATCCCAGCCAAGGTTAAACCATCCCAACCTGAGGCCAAAGTGACTTTCGCCGGAGCTTTCGAACCGGATTTTGCACTCCTTTTGTGAGAGAGAAGGGGAGCCAACTTAAACCGAATGCAGGACGATGCGGTAGAAATAGAGTCTAATATGATGGATTCGGGTAAGCTTAAAGCTAAATTAGAGACTGGAAACTGAGAGACCAAATGATTTAGAGAACAAACAGGTCCTTCAGGGTCAAATAGATTAGTATATGATAGGGTGGACGATATGGTCAGAGTGATTAAAGAACTGGCAAATAAAATATCCAGAATGGAACTCGAACAGGCTAAAGATGAGTCTTTCCCAAAAAAGGATTTCAAGAGGAACCTCAATGCTCACCGCACCACCAGAAAGATGTTGTTCCTGAGTCTGTACTTAAGGCTTAGAATTACAGTGTCAAGGCATCCGAAAGTGGGTAAAAGATGGAGAAGAGAGAAACGTCAAACTTCGGGGAAGGAAACTAAGGAAGATTTCTTCGTTGGCGTTGTCTAGCTTCCAACTATTCCTGGATAGCTATATCTTGTTCAATGGCTGCCCATGAACGTTCGAGTTCAACCCGATTAATAGCTGTTTTGAGAATAGTGTCGAAAAGGTTTAAGGCAATGTGCATTTGGTTCGATAGCCCAGGTTTGATATTAGGTTGTGTTGGTACAGGGACAGTCATGGAGGAACAATAAAAGTAGGAAAAACTTCAGAGAGAGATTAAGTGTTGTCTCAATTTGGTCGTATAAAAGAGAATTTACGGTTTAAGGAATAAAATAGGGATGCAAATCAAAGGCTCTTTCCCGTAACTGTATTATATTTTAATAAAAGATGTGAGGTGGGAGAAAAACATTTAGCTACCTATGGTGTAAGGCTCCTACCAGGGAAGAGCCTCACGCATAAACAGAAGAGGAAAATTGTAAGGAAATAACAGATGTAGCAGAGAATATGTGTAAAATTCTGAAAATGCAGACTGGTCTTACACCCGCTGATAGTTGGTACAGAGGAAAAACAGTAAACAATTGCAGAAAATGAAAATTCATTCACTATAGTAGTGGTCATACTAAATTATAACGAAGCACATCAATTAAGAATATGAAATGAAATGAAATATGACATACAAGGAAGCAAACTTGTAACACAGTCGTGACGGAATTGAGAATCTTCAGATCTTCTTGTATTAACTCTCAAATGTAAAAAACTCTGTTACAAACGACACAAAAAGGTCCAGCCTCGTTTATTTCTTTCTGTGGTATATTTATACAATTTTACAAATAGATAGAATCTCAATGGTCACAAAATTTCAGTTATGACAGAGAAGAGAGCAATCGCTCCATTTCTCCTACTCTGTCTTCACTTGGTGCCAGATGTTTATCGTTGCGCAAGCTCGGTACAGGCGATACATATTTCAACCAGTTGAGATATTAGCCGCGATGATTCTGCTTGACAGCTGGCTTCGAAGAAGTAACATTCTCGGGCTAACTGCTGCAACCTATCTTCCATCTGTCCATCTATGATGTCGATGGCACATAATTGCGCGCTGGGTTTAATCATGCATTTATCTACTTGGACTATGTCCACCATAGTCATCTGAGAGATATCGGTCGACTCTCTTTCTTCTTTTTCCTTCAAATCAAGCGAGATCTTTTCCACATTCATTTGTATCAACGTCTCGGCATTACCTCCGCTCTCAATGCCTAGCAGATCACCGTCTATAGAACTGAAGGCCTCCTCTAAAGAATTGGTTATCTTTTTGGCCTGTTGTTGGCCTTTGGTGATGTTATGCTCCCATTCCTTTAACAGAATGTTCCCTCTGGTTTGCTCTGAAATGGTGAACCTGGGAGTACCTGCCGAAACCCTGTTGTTTGTGGCTATCACAGCCTCCTGGAAGGCGACCCGAGCTGCTTTGGCATCCCTTTCTCTGGTAGATAAGTTCTCGGAAACCTGATTTACCAGCAAACAGTTGTCTCGGATTGCTTCTATCTTGGCGAGAAAATTTCGTTGTGTCGTAGAGACTCTGCATGATCCACATCGGGTCATTTTGATTCTCTTGGTCTGCATGAGTTTCGGAGAACTCACCCACTGCTGCAAGAAATTTCTTAATTTGTTCATCATCTTTAAAGACCTGCCAGTGTCGAATATTGTCTGGTATAGAGGGTTTGTATCTGATTTCAATGTGATACTTCAATATGAAAGTCGTGGGAGGAGAGAAGGTTGAAGATGCCTTTGCCAATGCATCAGCATGTATATTCTCTGCGCGAGGGATAAAATGGACATTTACGGATGAGAAAAAGTTTTCCATGAGATCCCAAGAACAATTTCTGTATGTTCTTAGTCTGGGATGCTTGGCTAGGTACTATCGGTTTATTTGTTTGACTATTAACTTTGCATCACCATATACCTCCAAGTTACTTATATTTAGCTTTTTGGCAGCCTCTAATCCTAAGATCAACGCTTCATATTCGCATACATTGTTAGTGTAGTCTATGTCCCACTGCAGTCGATAGGAAAAAGGAACAACAAACTTACCTTCGGGAGCCACCAAAAGCACTCCTGCACCCGCCCCTTCAGAAGATGAAGCACCGTCAAAATACATTTTACAGACACCAGTATTACACAGATCCTTTGTCATGTAATCCAACTCTTCTCGTTCTATATCGTTTTCCCCCGAACAACCATCTAAACCATCATCAATAGACAAGATACAATTTCCCAGATCTTGGTCCGCAATGTAGATAGGGAAATTGTTTGGGTTTTGAGTGTCACTCACTGTATATGCTAATATCGTTTCTCTATACAACCGAGTGAACTGACCACTGAACATAGGAATTGTGGCATACATCATGTCCAACTGAAGAGAACCCCCCAACTTGGCTCCCCATGACCTAGATAACAACAAGCCATACTTAGGGGGAATATCTGCGATAACCACATCCATCAGGATACTCTAAACCGAGACCTGCGCCAGGGTAACTACCAGATCTTTAATCATCCCCATACACTTAACCATTCTTGAGTCAAAAGAGTATAGATCTCCATAAGGTCTGGTGATCTGGAGACCCAACTTGTCCATAATAATATTGGGCATAACGTTATGGGAGGCTCCGGAGTCTAACATACAATTGTGTAGCAATTAATCATACACATTCAGAGTGATATAAAAGGGAGCTATGGTGTCTTTGGCCCCTTCAAAATGTGGACCAAAGGTGATGTTAGGTTTATCATCTTCCAGGTTTAAAACATCAGACTGCCTTTCTAGCTCAGAGACGCCCATCGCTTTGGTAATTTGCTTCCGATAAACGGGTTTTTTGCTAATTCTACCAAAGGGATTGGTATCTTAATTTTATTTATCTCATATTGAAAAATGAAAGTTCCTCTCACCTTGTCTGTTTCTTTGGTTGAGACTTCTGAATCCTTCCTTTCCGACTTATTTGTTTGGACTACTTTATCACTCATGGTCCTGGTTGAAGACGTAACTTTATTTACTGGTTCGAATCCTTGTGCTTGAGTTTCAACTTTTTCCACTTCGGACTCTTGTGCACTTACCATTTTCGTTTTGTTGTTGGATAATAAGGTCTCTTCTGAAGGAGGCTCATAAGCTTGACCTCTTTGAAGGATTTTCTTGGGTTGAGCAGTTGAGGTGAGCTTACTCTTAGATCTTAAGTTGTACTTCGGTTGAAACTCAGCCATTATCATCTCAGTTTCTGGTTGAGATTCACAGAGATCAGTGTGATCACCTTCTTCACCCTTATTCGTCGGTTGTTGCATGTTTAGGGTTTTTTCATAGTCTTCACGAGTCAGATATGGTTGAGTGCAATCATCACCGAAGTTCGTGACATAATTATCTGAATCTTCGAAGTCTTGAAAATCGTTCGCTCCTATGAAATTTTTCGTTCTTTAAGGGAGCTTGTATTTTTTGATCCTCATTTTTTATTTGTCTTTGTTGGTTCAGGGGGTTGGGGTTCCTCTTGAAATCCTTTTTTGGGAAAGAGTCATATTTAGCCTGTTCGAGTTCCATTCTGGATATTTTATTTGCCAGTTCTTTAATCACCCTGTCCATATCGTCCACCCTATCGTCTGCGGATCTATTTGACCCTGAAGGACTTGCTTGTTCTCTAAAGTGTTTGGTCTCTCGGTTTCCAGTCTCTAGTTTAGCTTTAAGCTTACCCGAAGCCACCATATTAGACTCTATTTCTACCGCATCGTCCTGCATTCGGTTTAAGGTGGCTCCCCTTCTCTCTCGGAAAAGGAGTGCAAAATCCGGTTCAAAAGCTCCGGCGAAAGTCACTTTGGCCGCAGGTTGGGACGGTTTAACCTCGGCTGGGATCTTATTATACAGTTTGTTGAATCTCTGAATAAATTCCATGACTGTTTCTGAGTTCTTTTTCCTTAAAGACCCAAATTCGGTTAAATAATATAGATGGTCTTTTCTCTCGCTCCATTGTCTAAGGAAAGCATCTTCCAAAGCGTCATAAGACAAGATAGAAGCTGCGGGTAGGCTCCGAAACCAAGTTCGGACCTGACCTTCGAAGGTTTGGACAAGGAGTCTCGAATATACGTCCTCATGCTCAATACCTAGAATGTCAGGGAATTGATCAAAGAAATTAATATGTTCTGTCGCAGTTGGATCCCCTTCCCCGGTGAATTTTGGTAGATTTTTTATGTAATTTTCGAGAGGGTCATGTAGAGGGACAGGCAATACTAAGGGAGCATATCTGGCTGCAACTTTCAAAAAAAATCTGGGAGGGGGGGCAGGCCCTTGGCCTCTAGCTCCTCCTAGAGGGGTTCCTCCCCCTCCTCCTTCGATAAACCCTCCTCCTCCTCCTACAAACCCTCCACCTCCTCCTCCGGCAGCTGCCATCGTTATTTGTGAAAATTTACAAAGGGGGTTCTAGAAAATTAAAAGTGACTCTTTGTTTTCTTCGCGAAGAGGGAAATCCGATGAGGAAAGATAAGGAATGTGAGGACTCGGTTCCTCGGATTTGCAAGAGATGAAATTGGGAGAACCGACGGGTGTGGAAACCGAGTGTTAACACACTCTTCAGAATTTGGTGAAGTCGAGAAATTCAACTGAAGAAAATATGGTACGTCAAAAGCCGACGAACTTTCAATAGGGTCCTTTCCTTTGTGTACTAATGGGACTGTCGGATGAATATCACTCCCAATTTTGGAGCAATTTGGCATTGAAACTTTAGTATCAAAGAGAGGACTGAGCGAAGTTGACAGTTCGGAAGAACTTTTAGTCTTCAGTGGTGGGGTTTTAACTTTGTAAACTACAGCGGTTGGCTTGAGTGAGCCTCTCGCTTTTAGAATCTTTTCGGGATCGGTAACGGGCGTAATCTGCTTAACATCCGTGTTTTGTCTGATATTCATTCGACCGGATGCTAGTTTATTATTTGTGGAATCACCAAGTGAAAGATTTAGAAAGCCTTAAAAGGTGTTTACTCTTTGTTCACTATCAAAGGATAACATGTTAAGAACCAAACATCAATATAGCATATAAAAACCTCAGGAAAAGTACTCAACGCCTTGAAAAAGAGATAATTTCAGATAATAAGCCTCTTCGAGGGGGCAACCTCCTTTTACCCCACTTAAATGTTCAAGTCCAAGATG
>ML804611.1:93319-147906 GCA_009831015.1 Picea engelmannii | reverse complement strand
GTTACCAACCTTACCTTGACCTTCACGACATCTTCGTTCTTAGGGAGAAAGAGGAAAATAACTTTTTAAGGGCATTCCATTTGAGCAAGCTTCAATCCTCCGATGCCGTTGAAAAACCTAGGAAAGTTAGGATCACTCTAAACATTCCTTCGTTTAGCTGGGGATCGGGTAGTTGTGAAGACCCACTTTCTTTCCACAATCTGTTTTGAAACTCACGAGGTTGAAACGAAAACTTTTATCCCTTCGTATAATGAAACGGAAAGATGGTGACTTGTTGAAAGTTAAACCCGAAGATAGAAAGGATGCCAGGTAGCGATTTATTGACTGAAAATACAGAGGTCCAAACAATTCAAGACTGACTCTGGTAGATAGTTTCGGGGATAGTTTACTTTGACTGACTATTTTTATATTGGGCGAAAAATTGTCTTAATTTTTTCAGAAGACCAAGAAACAACTTTGTTATCGATCATTTCAGTTGATACTGCAGTTTGAATGGTGTTACCTCAGTTTTCTTTAACAGTCCTTTATAACATGTCTTTTGAGAAATCTCATCTTTACCTTTTCATTTTACTTTCTTTGCGCAATACGAAATTACTTTAGGTATCACCTGTTTATGCCGATTTATTTCTGACACCGACTTTCAGTTTACCCCTCCTGCTTGTTTCATATGCAGCTGGAATTCTGTAAAAGACAAATACGAATCTTAACCGAAATGTGTCGAAAGTCTATGAACGGAAAAACAGAATATCAAAAAGCAATGTTTAAATGAAAATACATGTATGTACAAAATATATATAATAAAATTTATTTATTTCCTTTTTTCTTTTCTTTTTTTATTTTTTTCTTTTTTTTTTCTTATCTGGCGACTGTTACGTCATGTAATGAATTAAATACTGCCCGTTGACAGGAGCGTTGAGGACTTCTCCGTCTATATTTTCTAGTAGGAAAGAATTTTTTCCTTCCGGAGCCGAGACCCTGAATGGTCCATACCAGAGGTGGTCAAATTTACTATGCTTCGTGTCTTCTTCCTTTCTGGCATCCCATCTTAGCACCAAATCACCTGGGAGGAATTCCTTGTCCTTTGCCTTGCTTTCGAACAATTATTTCATATCATCTTGGTACTTCTGCATCTTTCCATCAATTTCAACTCTATGTTGTTGAACCTCAATCAACTGATTAATTCTCCTGGTTACATGATTGGGTTCTTCATTTTGATCCTGCCATAACTTCATCATTGGTAGCGCTAGGTTTATAGGTAGAACAACATTTGTCCCATAGACCATTTGAAATGGTGAAATGCCGATAGACCTTTTAGTGCTGATGTGGTTTGCCCATAATGCGTATTTTCGGTGCACATGCCAAGACCTTTTATTTTCATCCAATACTTTCTTGATTATATTTACTAGGCTCTTGTTAGAAGACTCAACCAATCCATTTCTCTGAGGGTAATATGTTGTGGAATGGCCAAGAACAATGTTATACTTTTGACATAAGCTGATCATAGCCATAGATTTAAAGGCCTGGGCATTGTCAGTAGCTATCTTTCGGGGACAACCGAATCTTGACAAAATATTATCTTCCAAGAAATTGATTACCACCGAGTCTATTACCCTTTTGGTTGGAATGGCTTCCACCCACTTAGTAAAATAATCTGTAGTTGTTAAGATTCACTTATGTTGAGCACTGGAATGGGGATTAATCTCACCTATGAAGTCCACACCCCATTGCTGAAATGGGGCTTCAGCCTTGACTGGAACTATAGGCGGTGCCGAGAGCTTCTGCTTCCCTTTGAATAGTTGACAAGGGTTGCAGGCACGCACTTTGGCATTGACGTCCGAAAATAGTTTCGGCCAGTAGTACCCAACCCTCAAGATCTTGTAAGTTGTAGCTCTCCATGCGTGATGCCCCCCATAGACTCCCTCATGAAATTCATTTATAACCCGCTGAGTTTCTGATTCGACTAAATAGGCTAACAGGAAACTGAGTGGATCTTTCCAATATAGCTGACTTTCGGGGATACAATATTTAACTGCATGGAGTTTTAAAGTTCTGGCTTTAGATGGTGATAGTTCATTTGGGCATTTTAGGGTTAGCAGGTATGACACTATGTCTCTGTACCAACCCGATGATAAGAACTTTTCTTCGATCTGGGTTGGACTTATTTCTTCATCTAGCTCGTTTAGGTCTGTGTCTTCGTCACCTTCCTACAGGCAATTGATATCAAGGGCTCTGAGAGTTGACTCAGCTAAGAGTTTGGCCAGGCCTTGCCCTTTTATCAATTTGGTCGGTTTAACTTCCAGATCGAATTCTTGGATTTTAGCGAGCCATCGCCCTCTTTTTCCATCACTGTCTGGCTGTACCAATATATCTTTCACAGAACTGGTAGGCACGTATGCGATTATCTTTGAATGTAGCATGTAGGTTCTGAATGCCTTTAATGCTTTTACCATTGCGTAAGCCTATTTTTCTATTATGTCATACTTCAGTTCTGCATCTCTAAGGCTCTTGCTAAAAAACGCGATTGGTTGTTCGAATCCCTCTTCATTCTTCTGTAGGAGCACCACGGCGATAGTATGTTCAGAGGCAAATGAGAAAATAAGAAAATATTTCAGATAGTCTGGGCTTGCTAACATAGGTGCCTCGCTTATGACTTTTTTAATATGCGTGAAGGATGCTCTGGCCTCGGTTGTCCAATTTACCCCGTTGTCCTTCTTCAACATTCCTGTGATCAATTTGACAATCTCAGCGAAATTGGGGATAAACCTTTGTAAAAAAAATTATTCTTCCTAAGAAAGATTGAATCTCTTTTACATTTCTGGGAATATTTATAGTATCTATTGCTTCAATCCTCTTAGGATCATTACTGATTCCATCCCTAGATACGATATGGCCCAAAAGCTTACCTTCCCGCATAGCGAAATGTGATTTCTTTGGGTTCAAAGATAGACCAATCCTACGACATTTTTCGAAGGTCTATTTGATATGCATCAAGTGTTCTTCATCAGTTTTAGAAAAAATAGTCAAATCGTCGAGGTAAATGACTACGAACTTGTCCCTTTCTCCTACGAAAGCGATGTCCATAGCTCACTGGAAAGTGGCCCTTGCATTCATCAAACCAAAAGGCATTTTGTCATACATGAACGTACCCCATGGTGTGGTGAAATCATTTTTTCCCTGTCTTGTTCATTCATGGCGATTTGGTTATAACCAGAGAACCCATCTATCATAGACATTCGGTTTTCTCCAACAACTTTTTCTAACACATGGTCCATTTTAGGCAGTGGATAATTATCCTTGAGAGAAAGCTTATTTAAGTTTCGGAAATCCACACACAGTCTGATTTCCCCGCTCTTTTTCCTGACCGAGACCAGGTTTGCTACCCAGTCTGAGTATCTCAGAGGTACGATTATTTTCATGTCTAAAAGTTTCTTAACTTCCTTTTTGATCACAGGTAGCAAAATGGGGTTAATCTGTCTAAGCTTTTTCCTAAATGGTTTGACCCCAGGCTTCAAGGGTATCTTGTGATCAATTATGGAAGTGTCATACGTTCTTAGCTCATCGTAAGACCAGACGAAAACATCTTTATACTGTCTGAGTAGGCCTTTGTACTTATCTTTTACTTCAGGAGGGAGGAACTTGGATATTTTTACCACCCTGGATTCTTTTTCAGTTCCTATATTACAGTCTTCCACTTCTTCTGGTTGGGGCTGCAAGGTGGATTTTGCAAGTACATCGTTCTGATCAAAAATTCTTTCTAAAGGAATTAATCCTTTCGGAATCTGGTTGTTTTTAAGGACCAGCATACGATGATCCGCAATTTTTTCTCGGAAGGTTTCAGGATCTTCTCCTTCTTGCATGATCCACATCGAGTCATTTTGATTCTCTTGGTCTGCATGAGTTTCGGAGAACTCACCCACTGCTGCAAGAAATTTCTTAATTTGTTCGTCATCTTCAAATAACTGCCAGTGTCAGATATTGTCTGGTATAGAGGGTTTGTATCTGATTTCAATGTGATACTTCAATTTGAAATTCGTGGGAGGAGAGAAGGTTGAAGCTGCCTTTGCCAATGCATCAGCATGTAGATTCTCTGCGCGAAGGATAAAATGGACATTTACGGATGAGAAAAAGTTTTCCATGAGATCCCAAGCACAATTTTTGTATGTTCTTAGTCTCGGATGCTTGGCTAGGTACTATCGGTTTATTTGTTTGACTATTAACTCTGCATCACCATATACCTCCAAGTTACTTATATTTAGCTTTTTGGTAGCCCCTAATCCTAAGATCAACGCTTCATATTCGCATACATTGTTAATGTAGTCTATGTCCCACTGCAGTCGATAGGAAAAATGAACAACAAACTTACCTTCGGGAGCCACCAAAAGCACTCCTGCACCCGCCCCTTCAGAAGATGAAGCACTGTCAAAATACATTTTCCAGACACCAGTATTACACAGATATTCTGTCATGTAATCCGACTCTTCTCGCTCTATATCGTTTTCCCCTAGACAACCATCTAAACCATCATCAAAAGACAAGATAGAATTTCCCAGATCTTGGTCCGCAATGTAGATAGGGAAATTGTTTGGGTTTTGAGGGTCACTCACTGTATATGCTAATATTGTTTCTCTATACAACCGAGTGAAATGACCACCGAACACAGGAATTGTGGCATACGTCATGTCCAACTAAAGAGAACCCCCCAACTTGGCTCCCCATGACCTAGATAGCAGCAAGCCATACTTAGGGGGAATATCTGCGATAACCACATCCATCAGGATACTCTTAACCGGGACCTGCGCCAGGGTAACTACCAGATCTTTAATCATCCCCATACACTTAACCCTTCTTGAGTCAAAAGATTACAGATATCCATAAGGTCTAGTGATCTAGGGACCCAACTTGTCCATAATAATCTTGGGCATAACATTATGGGAGGCTCCGGAGTCTAACATACAATTGTGTAGCAATTGATCATACACATTCAGAGTGATATAAAAGGGAGCTATGGTGTCTTTGGCCCCTTCAAAATGGGGACCAAAGGTGATGTTAGGTTTATCATATTTCAGGTTTAAAACATTAGACTCGATTTCTAGCTCAGAGACGCCCATCACTTTGTTAATTTGCTTTCGATAAACGGGGTTTTTTGCTATTTCTACCAAAGGGATTGGTATCTTAATTTTATTTATCTCATATTCAAAACTGAAAGTTCCGCTCACCTTGTCTGTTTCTTTGGTTGAGACTTATGAATCCTTCCTTTCCGACTTATTTGTTTGGACTGCTTTATCACTCATGGTCCTGGTTGAAGACATAACTTTATTTACTAGTTCGGTTCCCTGTTCTTGAGTTTCAACTTTTTCCACTTCGGACTCTTGTACGCTTACCGTTTTCGTTTTGTTGTTGGATAATAAGGTCTTTTCTGAAAGAGGATCATAAGCTTGACCTCTTTGAAGGATTTTCTTGGGTTGAGCAGTTGAGGTGGGCTTACTCTTAGATCTTAAGTTGTACTTCGGTTGAAACTCAGCCATTATCATCTCAGTTTCTGGTTGAGATTCACAGAGATCAGTGTGATCACCTTCTTCACCCTTATTCGCCAGTTGTTGCGTGTTTAGGGATTTTTCATAGTCTTCACGAGTCAAATATGGTTGAGTACAGTCATCACCGAAGTTCGTGACATCATTATCCGAATCTCCGAAGTCTTGAAAATCGTTCGCTCCTATGAAATTTTCGTTCTTTAAGGGAGCTTGTATTTTTTGATCCTCATTTTTTATTTGTCTTTGTTGGTTTGGGGGGTTGGGGTTCCTCTTGAAATCCTTTTTTGGGAAAGAGTCAGCTTTAGCCTGTTCGAGTTCCATTCTGAATATTTTATTTGCCAGTTCTTTAATCACTCTAGCCATATCGTCCACCCTATCATCTACATATCTATTTGACCCTAAAGGACCTGCTTGTTCTCTAAAGCATTTGGTCTCTTGGTTTCCAGTCTCTAATTTAGCTTTAAGCTTACCCGAAGCCATCATATTAGACTCTATTTCTACCACATCATCCTGCATTCAGTTTAAGGTGGCTCCCCTTCTCTATCGCAAAAGGAGTGCAAAATCTAGTTTGAAAGCTCCGGCGAAAGTCACTTTGGCCATGGGTTGCGACGGTTTAACCTTAGCTGGGATCTTATTATACAGTTTGTTGAATCTATGAATAAATTCCATGACTGTTTCTGAGTTCTTTTTCCTTAAAGACCCAAATTCGGTTAAATAATATAGATGGTCTTTTCTCTCGCCCCATTGTCTGAGGAAAGCATCTTCCAAAGCATCATAAGAGAAGATAGAAGCTGCGGGTAGGCTCCAAAACCAAGTTCAGACCTGACCTTCGAAGGTTTGGAAAAGGAGTATCGAATATACGTCCTCATGCTCAATACCTAGAATGTCAGCGAATTGATCAAAGAAATTAATATGTTATGTCGCAGTTAGATCCCCTTCCCCGGTGAATTTTGGTAGATTTTTTATGTAATTTTTGGGAAGGTCATGTAGAGGGAAAGGCAATTCTAAGGGAGCATATATGGCTGCAACTTTCGCAAAAACTATGGGAGGGGGGGCAGGCCCTTGGCCTCTAGCTCCTCCTAGAGGGGCTCCTCCCCCTCCTCCGATAAACCCTCCTCCTCCTCCTACAAACCCTCCACCTCCTCCTCCGGCAGCTGCCATCATTATTTGTGAAAATTTATAAAGGGGGTTCTGGAAAATTAAAAGTGACTCTTTGTTTTCTTCACGAAGAGGGAAATTCGATGAGGAAAGATAAGGAACGCGAGGACTCGGTTCCTCGGATTTGCAAGAGATGAAATCGGGAGAACCGAGGGGTGTGGAAACTGATTGTGTGTAACACACTCTTCAGAATTTGGTGAAGTCAAGAAATTCAACTGAAGAAAAGATGGTACGTCAAAAGCCGACGAACTTTCAATAGGGTCCTTTCCTTTGTGTACTAATGGGACTATCGGATGAATATCACTCCTAATTTTGGAGCAATTTGGCGTTGAAACTTTAGTATCAAAGAGAGGACTGAGCGAAGTTGAGGGTTTGGAAGAAATTTTAGTCTTCGGCGGTGGGGTTTTAAGTTTGTAAACTGCAGCGGTTGGCTTGAGAGAGCCTCTCGCTTTTAGAATCTTTTGGGGATCGGTAACGGGCGTAATCTGCTTACCATTCGGGTTTTGTCTGGTATTCCTTCGACCGGATACCAGTTTATTATTTGTGGAGTCTCCAAGTGAAAGATTTAGAAATCCTTAAAAGGTGTGTACTCTTTGTTCACTATCAAAGGGTAACACTTTCAATGAAAAACAAATGTCGTTTTCCCAGGGAAAAAGATTTCTAACTTCGGTCCCCGACAATGGCACCAGAAAGATGTTGCTCCTGAGTCTGTACTTAAGGCTTAGAAGTTCAGTGTCAAGGCATCTGAAAGTGGGTAAAAGATGGAGAAGAGAGAAACGTCAACCTTCGGGGAAGGAAACTAAGGAAGATTTCTTCATTGGCGTTGTCTGGCTTCCAACTGTTCAAGATAGCTATATTTTGTTCAATGGCTTCCCATGGACGTTCAAATTCGACCCAGTTAATAGTCGTTTTGAGAATAGTGTCGAAAAGGTTTAAGGCAATGTGTGTTTATTTCGATAGCTCGGGTTCAATATTAGGCTGTGTTGGTACAGGGACAGTCATGGAGGAACAATAAAAGTAGGAAAAACTTCAGAGAGAGATTAAGTGTTGTCTCAATTTGGTCGTATAAAAGAGAATTTACGGTTTAAGGAATAAAATAGGGATGAAAATCAAAGTCTCTTTCCCATAACTGTATTATATTTTAATAAAATATGTGAGGTGGGAGAAAAACATTTAGTTGCCTGTGGTGTAAGGCTCCTACCAGGGAAGAGTCTCACGCATAAATAGAAGAGGAAAATTGTAAGGAAATAAACGATGTAGCAGAGAATATGTGTAAAATTCTGAAAATCCAGACTGGTCTTACACCCGCTGATAGCTGGTCCAGAGAAAAAACAGTAAACAATTGCAGAAAACCAAAATTCATTCGCTATAGTAGTGGTCGTACTACATTATAATGAAGCACATCAATTAAGAATATGAAATGAAATGAAATATGAGATACAAGGAAGCAAACTTGTAACACAGTCGTGACGGAATTGAGAATCTTCAGATCTGCTTGTATTAACTCTCAAATGTAAAAAACTCTATTACAAACGAGACAAAAAGGTCCAGCCTCGTTTGTTTCTTTCTATGGTATATTTATACAATTTTACAAATAGATAGAATCTCAATGGTCACAAAATTTCGGTTATGATAGAGAAGAGAGCAATCGCTCCATTTCTCCTACTCTGGCTTCACTTGGTGCCAGATGTTTGTCGTTGCGCGAGCTCGGTACAGGCGATACATCTTTCAACCAGCTGAGATATTAGCCGCGATGGTTCTGCTTGACAACTGGCTTTGAAGAAGTAACATTCTCGGGCTAACTGCTACAACCTATCTTCCATCTATCCATCTATGATGTCGATGGTGCATAATTGCGCGTTCGGTTTAATCATGCATTTATCTACTTGGACTATGTCCACCATAGTCATCTGAGAGATATCGACCGACTCTCTTTCTTCTTTTTCCTTCAGATCAAGCGAGATCTTTTCCACATTCATTTGTATCAACGTCTCGGCATTACCTACGCTGTCAATGCCTAGCAGATCGTTGTCTATAGAACTGAAGGCCTCCTCTAAAGAATTGGTTATCTTTTTGGCCTTCTGCTGGCCTTCGGCGATGTTATGCTCCCATTCCTTTAATAGAATGTTCTCTCTGGTTTGCTCTGAAATGGTGAACCTGGGAGTACCTGCCGAAACCCTGTTGTTCGTGGCTATCACAGCCTCTTAGAAGGCGACCCGAGATGCTTCGGCATCCCTTTCTCTGGAAGATAAGTTCTCGGAAACCTGATTTACCAGCAAACAGTTGTCTTGGATCGCTTCTATCTTGGCGAGAAAATTTCACTGTGCCGCAGAGACTCTGCTCCGAATCTTGATCGCCTGGGATTTGAACATCCCGATGTTTATCATTCTGCTCTCGGTGGTCTCCACCCAGGCCCACAGCTATTCGATCAAATCCATTTGTTGGCTTGCTTGCATCCGACCATCCCAAACCACTAGTTGTCCTTGCTCAAGTTTAGTTTTGAGCATCTCTATCTCATTTTTATCGGCCAATCTGGCCTGCTCTATTCCCATGCTCACCTGGTCTTTAGCATTCTCTGTTGTTGTGGCCAGTCTGGCTTCAAGGGTCCTAATTAGGCGATTTTTTCTTTTAAGTTGGTTCTTTAAGAGCCCAACTGAGAATTGATTCATCGAGGCATATGCTCCTAGTGTCCCTGCTATTTCAATGGAGAATTGCTCACTCTTTTTATCCTTTCCCTCAGTCATAACTTTATATTTCTTGGCATTTGACTCTCCTTCTTGATAGAATTCCCTTTTCACTACTGCCTTTCTCTTTTTATCGAAGAAAAACTCATTCAGAGGGAGTTCTTCTATTCTTATGGGCCTGAGCTCTTCATTAAATATCCATCCCTCATCGATATTTCCCTGCATTGACTACAAGGGGGTGACTGATGATATGGTTTCTCCGATTTGTTTCATCAATTTTCTCGGAGTATCGACCATAATCTGCTTCTTCAGCGGTTCTGGAATCTTTATTTCTGTCTCTGGATTCTGCTTCTTCGGTGGTTCTTGAGTCTTTATTTCTTTCCCTGGGTCATGTGTTTGTTCCCCCTCATCCTGGTGTTTTCCTTGGTCAGGGGTCGCCTCCTTAGAACCTTCGGCACCCTTCTGTTTCATTTCCGAAATACCTGGACCCTCTCCTCACAACACAGCGAGAAGACAGCTACATCGATGTTCCTGGAACTTCAGAACATCGACTCTTTCATCGAGTGCCAAGGATTGTATCCGGGCTAGAATCTCATCATAGGACCTTGCTCCTCGGAAAATGTCATCTGAGGGTGAATTCTCATGCTCAAATCTCTTGAGCCCACAATTGGCTAAGTGATTTCTCATGACCCTCTGTGGATTGTGCTTCTTGTATTCGATGGAGACCAAATTTAAGTCTTCCAGGGCTGCCGCCTCGACTTTGCCCGAAATCTAATAAAGAATAAGAATTCAAACGTACAGGAAAAGACGGCCATACCTTCTTCGAGTACCCTTTAAGTTCTTTACTTACACCACCAATTACCCTTTGCCGGGCAACCTCGTGACAAGCCATCTTGTCAGGAATGAACAATGGCAGCGCATGCGGGGGAACAGAAGCCCTGAAAGCTCTGAGGTATGAAAATTTTGCTTCTACGTACCAGCCCGCTATGTTGCTCAGATTTGTCACTATGCTATCCAAGATCCGGGGTGGTGGGTGACCAAAAATGGCGATGTGCAGGGGCACCATTACCCAATTAAAAATATCATACGCAAAATTTTCCGCTTTGTTTTCCCATAATTTTGCATGATATACATGTATGGGTTCGTCTTCGGCCGGAGTCCAACTCCAGCTCATTAATGGAAATAGTGTCATAGAAAAAATTGCATCCATAATATATGTGGACATGAAGAATGACGATGCTTTCCCATTCTCCTTCTGCTCCCGATACTCTATGACCCGATTGGTCAAACTATCTAAAAGCATATTTTCCCAGTTAAAGGAACTGCCTTCGACGACCTGAAATATTAGAGGTACTCACGCAAGGAAAAAATGCGATGTGTCCTCTTTCCCATATAACTAGCATGTCATCATGGCCACATATCTGTACTGTGGTTCTAACGAAGTGATTGAATATATGTCGTTGGTATCAGCTCTGAACTTTGCGATGTTCAAAACCCAATCTTTTATCAAATTGGACATGGTTTTATCATATTGTTCGCATTCCTTCTCCTTGAATTCTTCCAAGAACTCAGCGCCATATGTGTGGTCAGACGTCGTGGGCAGCTTATACATGGTTTGCAGATGCTCCGGCCTGAAAGTCTTGATGGTGACTCTCTGCTCGTTCATGATAGTCCTGGTCGGTATGTCCACATGGTCCAATGCCCATCGGACCATATCATAATATGGAAGCAACCGCGGTCTGGCTGCTACTCTGTGCATTCTGGATTGGACGACTATTTTGTACTTGGTGGTTAAATCATCTCTTTCGTTGCCATCAGAGTCATCGGAATAATCCACCAATTCTGCTTGTAGAATATTTGAAACATATGACCAGTTAGGGAATGAGTTGATACTTCGGGGCGAAGTATCAGAGACATTGTTTGAGCCTTGTCCCAAAACCTCAACATTTGCCTTTGATGCTTTTCGCGGAGCCATGGCTGAAGCTTGCGTTTTATGTCTTCTGCGATAGAACTGCGTATACATACAGAAGTCAGTTTACTCAGAGGTGATGTGCTCTGCGTGCTATGAAAATGCATTTGTTATAATGAAACAGAGCTCTTACATATACTCAAAAAACTCAGTACCTTTCAGAACAAGTTTGTCAAATCATATTTGGAAATAAATTCTGCCATAAAAATCCGATCTTATATTATCGATTTACCCTATTTCCTCATTAATGTCATAAATTTTGGCGGTTTTAAAATCTCAGTTGGCGCATGGAGGAAAAAGGCTACCTTGTAAATCGTGTAGACATCAAAGCGCGGGATATTCATTGATTTAGCTTAGTTAATCTGATTTTACCGCTGTTAACAATGTTTTGGTACTCGCTATATCGGGGAATTTACTTTAACATTTTGAGTCTCTAACACCCGAGACTGCGAAGATCGATTTTGGTTAATAAAAGGTAATCGTGGTTTGGGGCATTGATTAATTTTATAATTATTACATTTTCCATATCGCGACTCAGAGCTTAGAAGATGAGTTTCTGGGAAAATTACATGGCGAGCTGCGAAACCGCGAGATCGCGACAACATGACTTAATTAAAGGGAAGATAATCTTGGATTAAGTGATTAATTAATCACGTTATAACCACATCGTGACTTCGTGAGTCAGGTTTTAGACGGGGTAATTTTCGAAAAGGATAGCGCCGAGTGGCGAAACGTCGAAATTTTTTTATTTTATTTATTTTTTATTTTTTTACCACGGTTTAGCTTTTACCCTTAACCTTGACATGAGTTACTTAAATAAGGACTTCGTGTTCTCGGCTATTGGGGCTATGAAAATAAATTTTTGGGTTTGGCGATCGCCGAGGCGCGAAACCCCGACGATGTTTAATCATGAGTTGGGGAAAACTTTACCCTCGTTATTGTTTCATGATTCGGGACGTGTGAACTGCATGAGTTATAGTATCTGATCTACGAGATCTCGAAGTAGAATGAAAGAGGAAATGTTTCACGACAGGTAGGACTTGTTTCGAGAGTGGAAAAATCATCGTTGCTCGCGTGATCAAGCTTTCAGAGATCATCGATATCTCAGAGGGAAAAATGAAAACCATTTTTAGATTTCAAGCATTAAGAATTAAACTTGTGAAGGGCTAGAAAAACAGGGGCGGCTCCAACATAGGCTCCAACTAGGGATCCCACCTTCCTGTGAGGTGGGAAGAACACTAGACCACGTGCCAATATTGGGTAAATGAAGTCAAAAGCTCAATCAAGCGAAAAGGTTACCGAGAAGAGGGTATGGAAGGGGGAAAAATACTTCGTTCTTTACCTCGAAAAGCTTTTACAAAATTAGATATTCTTTTTAAACATAGTTGTAGTACCTTTCACAATTTTCCCTTTCCCGCTACTAAATTCAGGTGTGTTTTAAGATGATCGAAACAGTCCTAGGAGACCCAACAGATCTTGTGGTTATCAGCTTGCACTAAAAGAATAAGATTATATGTTGTTAATTGGGGAGTCCCATTTGAATTTGGGATGTGGATCAGGTTTTAAAAATCATTGGTTACCGGAGTAGAGTGATATTCATGTATAACAGCCTTACAGATATCTCAGACATTGCTTCACTGCCAGCGAGCCTGTTCAGTACCTCGGTGAGGTTATCTGGCCTCTTTTTACCGAATTTCCTCTCACCACTTCGGAATATATTTATGCATTTAAATGCTGAGACGAGGGCAATCATTTCTGAATTTCCTTTCATCGTCTCTTGGACTAGGTGGGGGCAATCATTTCTGAATTTCCTTTCACCACCTGTCTTATAATTTACCTTTTAGAGCGTGAATATGGGGGCAATCAGTTTGTATCAGGGTTGATATCTGTGTAATATTTTTCATTATAGGTCTGTCAACTTACTTTGATTACTCGGTACCAACCTTCCCTTGACCTTCACGACATCTTCGTTCTTAGGGAGAAAGAGGAAAATAACTTTTTAAGGGCATTCCATTTGAGCAAGCTTCAATCCTCCGATGCCGTTGAAAAACCTAGGAAAGTTAGGATCACTCTAAACGTTCCTTCGCTTAGCTGGGGATCGGGTAGTTGTGAAGACCTGCTTTCTTTCCACAATCTGTTTTGAAACTCACGAGGTTGAAACGAAAAACTTTTATCCCTTCGTATAATGAAACGGAAAGATGGTGACTTGTTGAAAGTTAAACTCGAAGATAGAAAGGATGCCAGGTAGCGATTTATTGACTGAAAATACAGAGGTCCAAACAATTCAAGACTGACTCTAGTAGATACTTTCGGGGATAGTTTACTTTGACTCACTGTTTTTATATTGGGTGAATCGCTTAAATTGTCTTAATTTTTTTAGATATTATCAGACCAAGAAACAACTTTGTTATCTATCATTTCAGTTGATACTGCAGTTTGAATGGCGTTACCTCGGTTTTCTTTAACAGTCCTTTATAACATGTCTTTTGAGAAATCTCATCTTTACCTTTTCATTTTACTTTCTTTGCACAATACGAAATTACTTTAGGTATCACCTGTTTATGCCGATTTATTTCTGACACCGACTTTCAGTTTACCCCTCCTGCTTGTTTCGTATGCAGCTGGAATCCTGTAAAAGACAAATACGAATCTTATCTAAAATGTGGCATAAGTCTATGAATGGAAAAACAGAATATCAAAAAGCAATGTTTAAATGAAAATACATGTATGTACAAAATATATATAATAAAATTTATTTATTTATTTATTTCCTTTTTTCTTTTCTTTTTTTTATCTGGCAACTGTTACGTCATGTAATGCTTTAAATACCGCCCATTGACAGGGTTGTTGAGGACATCTCCGTCTATATTTTCCAGTAGGAAATAATTTTTTCCTTCTGAAGCCGAGACCCTGAATGGTCCATACCAGAGGTGGTCAAATTTACTATGCTTCACGGCTTCTTCCTTTCTGGCATCCAATCTTAGCACCAAATCACCTGGGAGGAATTCCCTGTCCTTTTCCTTACGATCGAACAATTCTTTCATATCATCTTGGTACTTCTGCATCTTTCCATCAATTTCAACTCTATGTTGTTGAACCTCAATCAGCTGAATAATTCTCCTGGTTACATGATTGGGTTCTTCGTTTTGATCCTACCATAACTTCATCACTGGTAGTGCTAGGTTTATAGGTAGAACAACATTTGTCCCATAGACCATTTGAAACGGTGAAATGTTGATAGACCTTTTAGTGCTGATGCGGTTTGCCCATAATGCGTATTTTCAGTGCACCTGCCAAGACCTTTTATTTTCATCCAATACTTTCTTGATTGTATTTACCAGGCTCTTGTTAGAAGACTCGGCCAATCTGTTTCCATGAGGGTAATATGCTGTGGAATGGCCAAGAACAATGTTATACTTTTGACAGAAGCTAATCATAGCCATAGATTTAAAGGCCTGGGCATTGTCAGTAACTATCTTTCGGGGACAACCGAATCTTGACAAAATATTATCTTCCAAGAAATTGATTACCACCGAGTCTGCTGCCCTTTTGGTTGGAATGGCTTCCACCCACTTAGTAAAATAATCTATAGCTGTTAAGATCCACTTATGTTGACTGCTGGAATGGGGATTAATCTCGCCTATGAAGTCCAGACCCCATTGCTGAAATGGGGCTTCAACCTTGACTGGAACTAGAGGCAGTGCCGAGAGCTTCTGCTTCCCTCTGAATAGTTGACAAGGGTTGCAGGCACGCACTTTGGCATTGACGTCCAAAAATAGTTTCGGCCAGTAGTACCCAGCCCTCAAGATCTTGTAAGTTGTATCTCTCCATGCGTGATGCCCCCCACAGTCTCCCTAATGAAACTCGTTTATAACCCGCTGAGTTTCCGATTCGACTAAACAGGCTAACAGGAAACCGAGTGGATCTTTCCAATATAGCTGACTTTCGGTGATACAATATTTAACTGCATGGAATTTTAAAGTTCTGGCTTTAGATGGTGATAGTTCATTTGGGCATTTTAGGGTTAGCAGGTATGACACTATGTCTCTGTACTATCCCGATGATAAGAACTTTTCTTCGATCTGGTTTGGAGTTGTTTCTTCATCCAGCTCGTTTAGGTCTATGTCTTCGTCGCCTTCCTGCAGGCAATTGATATCAAGGGCTCTGAGATTTGACTCAGCTAAGAGTTTGGCCAGGCCTTGCCCTTTTATCAATTTGGTCGGTTTAACTTCCAGATCGAATTCTTGGATTTTAGCGAGCCATCGCCCTCTTCTTCCGTCACTGTCTGGTTGTAGCAATATATCTTTCATAGAACTGGTAGGCACGTACGTGATTATCTTTGAATGTAGCACGTAGGTTCTGAATGCCTTTAATGCTTTTACCATTGTGTAAGCCTGTTTTTCTATTATGTCATACTTCAGTTCTGCGTCTCTAAGGATCTTGCTAAAAAACGTGATTGGTTGTTTGAATCCCTCTTCATTCTTCTGTAGGAGCACCGCGGTGATAGTATGTTCAGAGGCAAATGAGAAAATAAGAAAATATTTCAGATAGTCTGGGCTTGCTAACACAGGTGCCTCGCTTATGAATTTTTTAATATGCGTGAATGATGCTCTGGCCTCGATTGTCCAATTTACCCCACTGTCCTTCTTCAACATTCCTGTGATCAATTTGACAATCTCAGCAAAATTGGGGATAAACCTTCGTAAAAAAATTATTCTTCCTAAGAAAGATTGAATCTCTTTTACATTTCTGGGAATATTTATAGTATCTATTGCTTCAATCCTCTTAGGATCAATCTTGATTCCATCCCTAGATACGATATGGCCCAATAGATTACCTTCCCGCATAGCGAAATGTGATTTCTTTGGGTTCAAAGATAGACCAAACTTGCGGAATTTTTTGAAGGTCTATTTGAGATGCATCAATTGTTCTTCATCAGTTTTAAAGAAAACCGTCAAATCGTCGAGGAAAATGACTACGAAATTGTCCCTTTCTCCTACGAAAGTGATGTCCATAGCTCGCTGGAAAGTGGCCCCTGCATTCATCAAACCAAAAGGCATTTTGTCATACATGAACGTACCCCATGGTGTGGTGAAAGCAGTTTTTTCCCTGTCTTGTTCATTCATGGTGATTTGGTTATAACTAGAGAACCCATCTATCATAGACATTCGGTTTTCTCCAACAACTTTTTCTAACACATGGTCCATTTTAGGCAACGGATAATTATCCTTGAGAGACGACTCATTTAAGTTTCAGAAATCCACACACAGTTTGATTTCCCCACTCTTTTTCCTGACCAGGACCAGGTTTGCTACCCAGTCTGAGTATCTCAGAGGTATGATTATTTTCACGTCTAAAAGTTTCTTAACTTCCTTTTCAATCACAGGTAGCAAAATGGGGTTAATCTGTCTAAGCTTTTGCCTAAACGGTTTGACCCCAGGCTTCAAGGGTATCTTGTGATCAATTATGGAAGTGTCATACGTTCTTAGCTCATCGTAAGACCAGACGAAAACATCTTAATACTGTCTGAGTAGGTCTTTGTACTTATCTTTTACTTCAGGAGGGAGGAACTTGGATATTTTTACCACCCTGGATTTTTTTTCAGTTCCTATATCACAGTCTTCCACTTCTTCTGGTTGGGGCTGCAAGGTGGATTTTGCAGGTACGTCGTTCTGATCAAAAATTCTTTCTAAAGGAATTAATCCTTTCGGAATCTGGTTGTTTTTAAGGACCAGCATATGATGATCCGCAATTTTTTCTCTGAAGATTTCAGGATCTTCCCCTTCTTGCATGATCCACATCGAGTCATTTTGATTCTCTTGGTCTGCATGAGTTTCGGAGAACTCACCCACTGCTACAAGAAATTTCTTAATTTGTTCGTCATCTTCAAAGACCTGCCAGTGCAGATATTGTCTGGTATAGAGGATTTGTATCTGATTTCAATGTGATACTTCAATTTGAAAGTCGTGGGAGGAGAGAAGGTTGAAGCTGACTTTGTCAATGCATCAGCATGTAGATTCTCTGCGCGAGGGATAAAATGGACATTTACGGATGAGAAAAAGTTTTCCATGTGATCCCAAGCACAATTTCTGTATGTTCTTAGTCTCGGATGCTTGGCTAGGTACTGTCGGTTTATTTGTTTGACTATTAACTCTGCATCACCATATACCTCCAAGTTACTTATATTTAGCTTTTTGGAAGCCTCTAATCCTAAGATCAACGCTTCATATTCACATACATTGTTAGTTTAGTCTATGTCCCACTGCAGTCGATAGGAAAAAGGAACAACAAACTTACCTTCGGGAGCCACCAAAAGCACTCCTGCACCCGCCCCTTCAGAAGATGAAGCACCGTCAAAACACATTTTCCATACACCAGTATTACACAGATATTTTGTCATGTAATCCGACTCTTCTCGTTCTATGTCGTTTTCCCCCGGACAACCATCTAAACCATCATCAAAAGACAAGATACAATTTCCCAGATCTTGGTCCACAATGTAGATAGGGAAATTGTTTGGGTTTTGAGGGTCACTCACTATATATGCTAATCTCGTTTCTCTATACAACCGAGTGAACTGACCACCGAACATAGGAATTGTGGCATATGTCATGTCCAACTGAAGAGAACCCCCCAACTTGTCTCCCCATGACCTAGATAACAACAAGCCATACTTAGGGGGAATATCTGCGATAACCACATCCATCAGGATACTCTTAACCGAGACCTGCGCCAGGGTAACTACCAGATCTTTAATCATCCCCATACACTTAACCCTTCTTGAATCAAAAGAGTACATATCTCCATAAGGTTTGGTGATCTGGAGACCCAACTTGTCCATAATAATCTTGGGCATAATGTTATGGGAGGCTCCGTAGTCTAACATACAATTGTGTAGCAATTGATCATACACATTCAGAGTGATATAAAAGGGAGCTATGGTGTCTTTGGCCCCTTCAAAATGGGGACCAAAGGTGCTGTTAGGTTTATCATCTTCTAAGTTTAAAACATCAGACTAGCTTTCTAGCTCAGAGACACCCATCGCTTTGGTAATTTGCTTCCGATAAACGGGGTTTTTTGCTAATTCTACCAAAGGGATTGTTATCTTAATTTTATTTATCTCATATTCAAAACTGAAAGTTCTGCTCACCTTGTCTGTTTCTTTGGTTGAGACTTCCGAATCCTTCCTTTCCGACTTATTTGTTTGGACTGCTTTATCACTCATGGTCCTGGTTGAAGATGTAACTTTATTTACTGGTTCAGTTCCTTGTGCTTGAGTTTCAACTTTTTCCACTTCGGACTCTTGTGCGCTTACCGTTTTTGTTTTGTTGTTGGATAATAAGGTCTCTTCCGAAGGAGGCTCATAAGCTTGACCTCTTTGAAGTATTTTCTTGGGTTGAGCAGTTGAGGTGGGCTTACTCTTAGATCTTAAGTTGTACTTCGGTTGAAACTCAGCCATTATCATCTCAGTTTCTGGTTGAGATTCACAGAGATCAGTGTGATCACCTTCTTCACCCTTATTCACCGGTTGTTGTGTGTTTAGTGATTTTTCATAGTCTTCACGAGTCAGATATGGTTGAGTGCAGTCATCATTGAAGTTCGTGACATCATTATCCGAATCTCCGAAGTCTTGAAAATCGTTTGCTCCTATGAAATTTTCGTTCTTTAAGGGAGCTTGTATTTTTTGATCCTCATTTTTTATTTGTCTTTGTTGGTTTGGGGGGTTGGGGTTCCTCTTGAAATCCTTTTTTGGGAAAGAGTCATCTTTAGCCTGTTCGAGTTCCATTCTGAATATTTTATTTGCCAGTTCTTTAATCACTCTGGCCATATCGTCCACCCTATTGTCTATGGATCTATTTGACCCTGAAGGACCTGCTTGTTCTCTAAAGCGTTTGGTCTCTCGATTTCCAGTCTCTAATTTAGATTTAAGCTTACCCGAAGCCATCATATTAGATTCTATTTCTACTGCATCGTCCTGCATTTGGTTTAAGGTGGCTCCCCTTCTCTCTCGCAAAAGGAGTGCAAAATCCGGTTCAAAAGCTCCGGCGAAAGTCACTTTGGCCGCAGGTTGGGATGGTTTAACCTCGGCTAGGATCTTGTTATACAGTTTGTTGAATCTCTGAATAAATTCCATGACTGTTTATGAGTTCTTTTTCCTTAAAGACCCAAATTTGGTTAAATAATATAGATGGTCTTTTCTCTCACCCCATTGTCTGAGGAAATCATCTTCCAAAGCGTCATAAGACAAGATAGAAGCTGCGAGTAGGTTCCGAAACCAAGTTCAGACCTGACCTTCGAAGGTTTGGACAAGGAGTCTCGAATATACGTCCTCATGCTCAATACCTAGAATGTCAGCGAATTGATCAAAGAAATTAATATGTTCTGTTGCAGTTAGATCCCCTTCCCCGGTGAATTTTGGTAGATTTTTTATGTAATTTTCGGGATGGTCATGTAGAGGGACAGGCAATACTAAAGGAGCATATCTAGCTGCAACTTTCGCAAAAACTCTGGGAGGGGGGGCAGGCCCTTGGCCTCCAGCTCCTCCTAGAGGGTCTCCTCCCCCTCCTCCTCCGATAAACCCTCCTCCTCCTCCTACAAACCCTCCACCTCCTCCTTCGGCAGTTGCCATCGTTATTTGTGAAAAGTTATAAAGGGGGTTATGGAAAATTAAAAGTGACTCTTTGTTTTCTTTGCGAAGAGGGAAATCCGACGAGGAAAGATAAGGAACGCGAGGACTCGATTCCTCGGATTTGCAAGAGATGAAATCGGGAGAACCGACAGGTGTGGAAACCGAGTGTGTAACACACTCTTCAGAATTTGGCGAAGTCAGGAAATTGAACTAAAGAAAAGATGGTACGTAAAAAGCCGACAAACTTTCAATAGGGTCCTTTCCTTTGTGTACTAATGGGACTGTCGGATATATATCACTCCTAATTTCAGAGCAATTTGACGTTGAAACTTTAGTATCAAAGAGAGGACTGAGCGAAGTTGAGGGTTCGGAAGAACTTTTAGTCTTCAGCGGTGGGGTTTTAAGTTTGTAAACTGCAGCGGTTGGCTTGAGAGAGCCTCTCGCTTTTAGAATCTTTTCGGGATCGGTAACGGGCGTAATCTGCTTACCATCTAGGTTTTGTCTGGTATTCCTTCGACCGGATGTCAGTTTATTATTTGTGGAGTCACCAAGTGAAGGATTTATAAAGACTTAAAAGATGTGTACTCTTTGTTCACTATCAAAGGGTAACACTTTCAATGAAAAACAAATGTCGTTTTCCCAGGGAAAAGGATTTCGTAACTTCGGTCCCCGGCAACGGCGCCAGAAAGATGTTGTTTCTGAGTCTGTACTTAAGGCTTAGAAGTACAGTGTCAAGGCATCCGAAAGTGGGTAAAAGATGGAGAAGAGAGAAACGTCAACCTTCAGGGAAGGAAACTAAGGAAGATTTCTTCGTTGGCGTTGTCTGGCTTCCAAATGTTCCTGGATAGCTATATCTTGTTCAATTGCTGCCCATGAACGTTCGAGTTCGACCCGGTTAATAGTCGTTTTGAGAATAGTGTCGAAAAGGTTTAAGGAAATGTGCATTTGGTTCGATAGCCCGGGTTCGATATTAGGCTATGTTGGTACAGGGACAGTCATGGAGGAACATTAAAAGTAGGAAAAACTTCAGATAGAGATTAAGTGTTGTCTCAATTTGGTCGTATAAAAGAGAATTTACGGTTTAAGGAATAAACTAGGGATGCAAATCAAAGTCTCTTTCCCATAACTGTATTATATTTTAATAAAAGATGTGAGGTGGGAGAAAAACATTTAGCTACCTATGGTGTAAGGCTCCTACCAAGGAAGAGTCTCACGCATAAACAGAAGAGGAAAATTGTAAGGAAATAACCGATGTAGCAGAGAATATGTGTAAAATTCTGAAAATGCAGACTAGTCTTACACCCGCTGATAGCTGGTACAGAGGAAAAACAGTAAACAATTACAAAAAACCAAAATTTATTCGCTATAGTAGTGGTCGTACTAAATTATAACGAAGCACATCAATTAAGAATATGAAATGAAATGAAATATGAGATACAAGGAAGCAAACTTGTAACACAGTCGTGACAGAATTGAGAATCTTCAGATCTACTTGTATTAACTCTCAAATGTAAAAAAATCTATTACAAACGACACAAAAAGGTCCAGCCTTGTTTGTTTCTTTCTGTGGTATATTTATACAATTTTACAAATAGATAGAATCTCAATGGTCACAAAATTTCGGTTATGATAGAGAAGAGAGCAATTGCTCCATTTCTCCTACTCTGTCTTCACTTGGTGCTAGATGTTTGTCGTTGCGTGAGCTTGGTATAGGCGATACATCTTTCAACCAGATGAGATATTAGTCGCGATGGTTCTACTTGACAGCTGGCTTTGAAGAAGTAACATTCTAGGCGCATAATTACGTGTTGGGTTTAATCATGCATTTATCTACTTGGACTATGTCCACCATAGTCATCTGAGAGATATCGGCCGACTCTCTTTCTTCTTTTTCCTTCAGATCAAGAGAGATCTTTTCCACATTCATTTGTATCAACCTCTCAGCATTACCTCCGCTATTAATGCCTAGTAGATCGCCGTCTATAGAACTGAAGGCCTCCTCTAAAGAATTGGTTATCTTTTTGGCCTGCTGCTGGCCTTCGGCAATGTTATGCTCCCATTCCTTTAACAGAATGTTCCCTCTGGTTTTATCTAAAATGGTGAACCTGGGAGTACCTGCCAAAACCCTATTTTTCGTGGCTATCACAGCCTCCTGGAAGGCGACCCGAGCTGCTTCGACATCCCTTTCTCTGGCAGATAAGTTCTCGGAAACCTGATTTACCAGCAAATAGTTGTCTCGGATCGCTTCTATCTTGGCGAGCAAATTTCGCCGTGTCGCAGAGACTTTGCTCCAAATCTCGATCACCTGGGATTTGAACATCTCGATGTTTATCATTCTTCTCTTGGTGGTCTCCACCCTGGCCCACAGTTGTTCGATCAAATCCCTTTGTTGGCTTGCTTGCATCCGACCATCCCGGACCACCAGCTGTGCTTGCTCAAGTTTAGTTTTGAGCATCTCTATCTCATTTTTATCAGCCAATATGGCCTGCTCTATTCCCACGCTCGCCTGGTCTTTAGCATTCTCTGTTGTTGTGGCCAGTCTGGCTTCAAGGGTCCTAATTAGGCGATTTTTTATTTTAAGTTGGTTCTTTAAGAGCCCGCCTGAGAATTGATTCGCCGAGGCATATGCTCCTAGTGTCCCTGCTATTTCAGTGGCGAATTGCTCACTCTTTTTATCCTTTCCCTCAGTCATAACTTTATATTTCTTGGCAGTCGACTCTCCTTCTTGATAGAATTCCATTTTCACTACTGCCTTTCTCTTTTTATCGAAGAAAAACTCATTCGGAGGGAGTTCTTCTACTCTTATGGGCCTCATCTCTTCATTAAATATTCATCCCTCATCGATATTTCCCTGCGTTGACTGCAAGGGGGTGACTGATGTGATGGGTTCTCCGATCTATTTCACCGATTTTCCCGGAGTATCAACCAGAATCTGCTTCTTCAGTGGTTCTGTAGTCTTTATTTCTGTCTCCGGATTCTGCTTCTTCGGCGGTTCTGGAGTCTTTATTTCTGTCCTTGGGTCCTGCATTTGTTTCCCCTCATCCTGGTGTTTTCCTTGGTCAGGGGTCACCTCCTTAGAACCTTCGGCACCCTTCTGTTTCGTTTCTGAAATACCTGGACCCTCTCCTCGCAACACAGCGGGAAGACAGCTACGTCGATGTTCCTAGAACTTCAGAACATCGGCTCTTTCATTGGGTGCCAAGGATTGTATCTGGGCTAGAATCTCCTCATAGGACCTTGCTCCTCGGAAAATGTCATCCGAGGGTGAATTCTCATGTTCAAATCTCTTGAGCCTGCAATTGGCCAAGTGATTGCTCATGACCCTCTGTGGATCGTGCTTCTTGTATTCGATGGAGACCAAATTTATGTCTTCCAGGGCTATCGCCTTGGCTTTGGCATGCCCGAAATCTAATAAAGAATAAGAATTCAAATGTACAAGAAAAGACGGCCATACCTTCTTCGAGTACCCTTTAAGTTCTTTACTTACACCGCCAATTACCGTTTGCCGGGCAACCTCGCGACAAGCTAGCTTGTCAGGAATGAACAATGGCAGTGCATGCGGGGGAACAGAAGCCCCGAAAACTCTGAGGTATGAAAATTATGCTTCTATGTACCAGTCCTCTATGTTGCTCAGATTTGTCACTATGTTGTCCAAGATCCGGGGTGGCGGGTTCATCCTCGGCTGGTGTCCAACTCCAACTCATTAATGGAAATGGTGTCATAGAACAAATTGCGTCCATTATATATGCGGACATGAAGAATGATGATGCTTTCCCATTCTCCTTCTGCTCCCGATACTCTGTGACCCGATTGGTCAAACTATCTGAAAGCATCTTTTCCCAGTTAAAGGAACTGCCTTCGGCGACCCAAAACATTAGAGGCACCCACGCAAGGAAAAAATGTGATGTGTCCTCTTTCCCATATAACCGGCATGTCATCATGGCCCCCCACATATCTGTACTGCGGTTCTAACGAAGCGATTGAATATATGTCATGGGTATCAACTCTGAACTTTGCGGTGTTCGAAACCCAATCTTTTATCAAACTGGACATGGTTTTATCATATTGTTCGCATTCCTTCTCCTTGAATTCTTCCAAGAACTCAGCGCCATATGTGTGGTCAGATGTCGTGGGAATCTTATACATGGTTTGCAGATGCTCCGGCCTGAAAGTCCCGATGGTGACTCTCTTCTCATTCATGATAGTCCTGGTCGGTATGTCCACATGGTCCAATTCCCATCATGTTGGAAATATGGCTATAGCAGTGATGACGCAGACTGTCAAGGTTGTCATTGATGGCAATCGGTTGGTTATGGAGCACGCACAAGAGAACTGGCAGAAGAAGCTAGATGATGCTAGAGAAATATCCAAGTGGGGATGTTGAGATACTGGCAGAAGAAGCTAGATGATGCCAGAGCAGTATCCAAGTGGGGATGTTGAGATACTGGCAGAAGAAGCTAGATGATGCCAGAGCAATATCCAAGTGGGGATGTTGAGATTGGGTTCCACTCAGCGAATTGTTCTACAAGAGGAGACCCTTTTCGTTAGGTTATCCAAGTGGGGATGTTGAGATTGGGTTCTGAATTGTTCTACAAAAGGAGACCCATTGTGTTGGGTTATTCAAGGAAAAAGGAGGGAATAAACCCATTTGAAATGTTTCAAGAAAAAAGAGGGAATAAACCCATTTGAGCAATAAACCCATTTGAAACGTTTGAAGGAAAGCTCAAATCGATTCAAACGCCCCCATTGAAACCGAAACAGAGGCAATGGCAAAGAGAGATGCGACCCATTTGGCATTCCAGTTCATCCCTCGCCCATGGGGATCTTCGCTGATAAAAGCACACGCCTTAGCCACGGCCATGACTAGCAACAGCAGTTACCAATCGTTTTCTTTAAGAAACACACGAATGATGCCATTCACAACACAATTGATGTGGCCAGCATCAAATCGGAGCTTAACATTGCTAAATCTAGAGTTTTGCGGGGGTCCTTCATCTGCTTTGACAAATCTGGAAGATTTTTCCAGTTGGGTTTCTCTAATCACTCTGGACGGTGGAAGGACTTTCAGTCTAAAATTAGACTGGCAGTTAAAACAGAAAGAACACAGCGCTGCATGATGTGGCATGCATAGAGGAGGCATGCAAAGAGCCAGTTCAGAAAATCAAGAAAAAAAGGGAAACTGTCGTTGGAGTTGAGAAAAGCAAGGAAAACCTCTGCATGTGTAAAAACAATATAATGCGCTGAAATAGTGATGGTAGGAGCTCGTTGATGTGTGAGAGAGAGAGCTCTGAATGTGAGAAAAGGAAGAGGAGAATCTGAGTGACAGGAGAAGAAGTTGAGAATGGGCTGCAGAGGACAGTGAAGCAGAGCAGCAGATCAGAGACAGTGAAGAATGCAGAGTAGATCAACAGAAAGGAATCTGAAGGTTGGTGCCTTTACTCAGTTGGTGCTGAAGTAAAGAAGGAAGTTGGTGCTTCCACCTAGTGGGTGCTGGGATTCTGTGGGAGTTGGTGCTCTTATCCAGTTGGTGTTGGTAATCAGAGGTTGCAACCTCTATGAGTTGGTGCTCATGAAAGATGACATGTAACGCAGTTGGAGCTTGCTGAACATCCTAAGAAGACGAGGTTTTTTCCCTGGTTGGGTTTCCTCTTGAAAAATCTATGTCTCATACTTGTGAGTGAATGCTGTGTGTGATTGCTATTTTTCACGTTATCTTCTTTATGTCCATAACTCTGAATTTCACAGTAAAGACTCACTGCCACTAAGATTATTGATCCAAAGTTAAAAACAAGGTAAATTATTAATAATCTACACTAACTGATTCACCCCCCGCCCCCTATCAGTTAGTTCATACCTGTAACACATCAGACCATATCATAATATGGAAGCAACCGTGGTCTGGCTGCTACTCTGTGCATTCCAGATTGGACGACTATTGAGTACTTGGTGGTTAAATCATCTCTTTCGTTGTCGTCGGAGTCGTCAGAATAATCCACCAATTCTGTTTGTAGAATATCTGAAACATATGACCAGTTCGGGACCGAGTTGATACTTCGGATCGAAGTATCAGAGACATTGTCTGAGCCTTGTCCCGAAACCTCAACATTTTCCTTTGATGCTTTTCACGGAGCCATGGCTGAAGCTTGCGTTTTAGCTCTTCTGCAATAGAACTGCGTATACATACAGAAGTCAGTTTACTCAGAGGTGATGTGCTCTGCGTGCTATGAAAATGCATTTGTTATAATGAAACAGAGCTCTTACATATACTCAAAAAAGTCGGTACCTTTCAGAACAAGTCTGTCAAATCACATTTGGAAATAAATTCTACCATAAAAATCCGATCTTATATTATCGATTTACCCTATTTCCTCATTAATGTCATAAATTTTGGCGGTTTTAAAATCTCAGTTGGCGCATGGAGGCAAAAGGCTACTTTGTAAATCGTGCAGACATCAAAGCACAGGATATTCATTGATTTAGCTTAGTTAATCTGATTTTACCACTGTTAACAATGTTTCGGTACTCGCTATATGGGGAATTTACTTTAACATTTTGAGTCTCTAACACCCGAGACTGCGAAGATCGATTTTGGTTAATAAAAGGTAATCGTGGTTTGGGGCATTGATTAATTTTATAATTATTACATTCGCCATATCGCGACTCGGATCTTCGAAGATGAGTTTCTGGGAAAATTACATGGCAAGCTGCGAAACCGCGAGATCGCGACAACATGACTTAATTAAAAGGAAGATAATATTAGATTAAGTGATTAATTAATCACGTTATAACCGCATCGTGACTTCACGAGTCGGGGTTTAAACAGTGTAAGTTTCGAAAAGGATAGCGCTGAGTGGCGAAACGCCGAATTTTTTTTTTTTTTTTTTAACCACGGTTTAACTTTTACCCTTAACCTTGACATGAGTTACTCAAATAAGGACTTCATGTTCTCGGCTATCGAGACTATGAAAATAAATTTTTGGGTTTGGTGATCGCCAAGGCGCGAAACCCCGACGACTTTTAATCATGAGTTGGGGAAAACTTTACCCTTGTTACTGTTTTGAGTGAAAAGTTAAAATGACTTCGTTGTTTCGTGACTCGAGACGTGTGAACTGCATGAGTTATAGTATCTGATCTACAAGATCCTGAAGTAGAACGAAAGAAGAAATGTTTCACGATAGGTAGGACTTGTTTCGAGAGTGGAAAAATCATCGTTTCTCGCGTGATCAAGCTTTCAGAGATCATCGATATCTCAGAGGGAAAAATGAAAACCATTTTTAGATTTCAAGCATTAAGAATGAAACTTGTGAAGGGCTAGAAAAACATGGGCAGCTCCAAAACACCCCATCAATCTGACCCCAGGTGCGTCGTTGCCCAATGGACCCATCTATCGACGCTCTATCCTGGAGAATGACGAAATCAAGAGGCAGATTCAGAAGTTGTTGCAGAAAGGTCACATTCGGCCGAGTTCATCGCCCTATGGGAGCCCGATCGTGTTGGTGCAGAAGAAGGATGGGACTTGGAGACTCTACATTGACTATCGGGCACAGAACAAGATCACTATCTGGAATAGGTACTCGATCCCACAGATTGATGACTTTCTGGACCAACTCAAGGGGGCGAAATATTTCAGCAAGATCGACTTGAAGTTTGGGTATCACCAAGTACCAATCGAACCCTCTGATGTGTGGAAGACTGCATTCAAATCCAAGGAGGGCCTTTTTGAATGGTTGGTCATGCCTTTCGGGTTGACAAATTCCCCTGCAACCTTCATGAGGCTAATGGATGACATCATGCGACCATTCACCAACTCATTTGTAGTGGTTTACTTGGATGACATTCTGATATTCAGCCAGACTTGGGAAGAGCACCTCCACCACATCCGACAGGTCCTCCAAGCACTGTGGAAACATAAGTTTTGTTTCAATTTGGAGAAATGTAATTTTGGCATAACCCAGGTTCAATATCTGGGATAGATTATTGATGAACGGGGGGTGCATGTGGATCCAGCAAAGATCCAAGTCATTTGGGATTGGCCAGCCCTAACCACCCTAACAGAGCTCTGCAACTTTTTAGGTATTGTCAATTTCTACCACAGATTTGTGTTGGGATTCTCTCATATCACTTGGTCCTTGAGTCAAGTCACCAAGGGAGGAGCTAAAGCAAAATTCTTTTGGTCTGAATCTCAACAGAAGGTGCTCGAGGAGTTGAAGCATCGCCTCTGCTCTGCACTAGTGCTCACATTACCAGACTTGCAACAACCATTTGAGATTGAGACAGATGCCTCTGACTATGCTATTGGGGCAGTCCTTACTCAACATGGGCATCCAATGGCATATCACAGTGAGACACTTTCCGACACAGTCCGAAAGTATCCCACTTATGACAAAGAAATGTATTCCATTGTGCAGGCTTGTCGGCAATGGAAGCATTACATTTTGGGAAAGGAAACGATCATCCACACAGACCACCGACCCCTGCAGTTCATACAGACACAAGGGAAGTTGCAGAACGATCGCCATCAGAAGTCGTCCACATACCTGCAACAGTTTCATTTGAACATTAAGTACAAAAAAGGCAACACCAATAATGTTGCAGACTGCCTCATTCGACAACCCATCGTGGCGCTAACCACTATGCTCAACTCTTGTGGGCACAAGACTTCCGATTGGTCGCTTCTCTACACAAGTGATCCAAAATTTGGCCACACATACAATACACTCTTAGAGGGTAAGCAAGTTCCCAATTTTCACCTCCAGGATGCCCTTCTTTGTCACCTGGGACACCTTTGTGTTCCTTCAAGCAAGCGTGCCAAGATGATTTGGGAGGCGCACTACAGTCGGTTTGTTGGGCATTTTGGAGTCGAGAAAACCGTGGCAATACTGCAAAAGTATTTCTATTGGCCGAACCTTAGACAAGATGTCAAGAAGTTCATCAAGTCCTGCACTACTTGCGCCATTGCCAAACCGACCATTAAGAAGCAAGGACTCTATACTCTGCTTCCTACCCCCAGTCGACCTTGGGAATCCATCTCTATGGATTACATGTCGGGCCTTCCTTCTACTAAGCATGGCAATGACTGTGTTTTTGTGGTCGTCGACCAATTCTCAAAGATGTCCATTATGATGGCCTGCAAGAAGAATATCACAGCAGAAGCCACTGCTAAACTCTTCTTTGAACAAGTGTGGGTACACTTTGGGATCCCACAGTCTATCATCTCAGATCGGGATAGTAGGTTCCTCAGCACATTTTGGTCCAGCCTGTGGTTGATGCTGGACATTAAGCTCACCAATTCCTAGCTTTCCATCCACAAACTGATGGCCAGACAGAGGTCATCAACCGGATGATCGTACACATTCTGCACATGTACAATTCAAAGCATCCATGAACATGGGATACGAGCCTCCCCTATGTACAACACAGCTACAACCGGGCTCTCCATAGCTCAACCAACCATAGCCCCTTTCAAGTGGGCTTGGGATTCCAGCCACTATGTCCCATTGACATAGCCATGCCATTTGTGGCTACTCAGGAAGATTCAGCTCATGTCCAGTCTGAGACTGATAAGGCAAACAAATTCATTGAGCACATTCAACACATCCGCCAATAGGTTCATGACATCTTGGACAGAGCCAATGCTCAGTACAAGCAGCGACATGATCAACATCGGGTACCACACAACTTCCAAGTGGGCGACAAAGTGTGGCTGCATTTTCAAAAGGAGCACCTCGCTAGACCCCACTGCAAGCTTTGTCCGGTCTGATATGGGTTGTACACCCTCACCAAGGTTGTAGGGGGAAATGTCTTTGAGCTTAGCATTCCACCATTCCTTGGTCTGCACCCAATGTTCAATGTGGACCACCTTCGGCCCTACTTTCCACCTCTACTAGACACATCTGACATGGTAGAACAACTCACACCAACAGAGTTAAATCCAGACTGCATGGAAAAAGATAGAACTGATTAGATCATGGATACACAGATCAAGCACACCCGAAAAAAAAGGATACCACTATATCGAGTTGTCAAAACAGGCCAACTCCTTCACCAAGGCAAATGGCTCACCAGGGACCAAGTTCAGCAGAAGTTTCATCATCTCATGGAGGAAATCAACACAATGGGGACCATTGCTTCCTAAGGGGGGAGGAATGATCTAGGTGGATATTAGTGGCCACCCACCTATTCCAATTGGACCCCCACCATTGCTTCTTTCAGTTTTTCAATTTCTGCACAGTTTACTAATTTTAGGAATTTTTCGGGTCTTGAACTTCCAGAGCCGTTTTGAGGCCTTAAATGACGTTTTTTGGGAAAATGGGGAGCAACATGGATCATTTATCATGTTTCTCACCCAAAAGTTGTAGTCCTCGGATAAATCTTTCTAACGAGGTATGGAACGCGTCAAACGGAGATCGTATGCCAAAGTTATGTCCCCGGGAAGTTGATGTACCAACTTACTCAAACGGGGCCCATAGTCTTGGCGTTTCATCTCCTAGGGTTAGGTCTTTGGATGTTTAGGGTTTTCCATTGTTTCTCAATAATAATAGGCCTTTGAGCCTCATTGTAACAGAGTTCAGAGGCCAATGGTCGCCACATCTCTTCTCAAAGATAAGCTACCAACGCCCTAGCTAGTTTATTTCCACTCTGTCTGTAAGCATATTTTAGTCATTTGTTATTAATGAAATGAAGTCTTATTTCTGCCGCATCTCTGTGTTTATGTGTATTTCTGTATTTCATTGTGTTCCTACATAAATCCGGATCATCTCTGCTAGACTATGATCCTTCTTGGACCTGGAAAATTTATCATCTTCAAATTCATGCTTGAAGACCAACTGAAACTGAGCAGGAAATCAGTTGCTCCCTGGTTACTCCCTTAGTTAACATGTCTGGAGGATTCTGGCTAGTGTGTATCTTTTCCAACTTCAAATGTCCATCTTCCAAGACGAATCGTATGAAATGGTACTTGATTTGTATATGCTTAGTCTTCGAATGGAAGGCTGAGTTATTTTCAAGATGAATGACACTCTCACTGTCATAGTACAACCTGATATTCCCCTACTTCTTTCCCAATTCCTCCATAAACCTATGTAACCAAATCATTTATTTACTAGCCTTTGTAGAAGCAACATACTCTGGCTCTATTATTGAAAGTGAAACAACCTTTTGCAGTTTAGAAATCCAACTTATTGTTGTTCCACCTATAGTAAAAACATACCCTGTGGTGCTCCTCTTGCTATCTTTATCACCTGCCATATCTGAATCAACATATTCCTGTAGAAAAATGTCTAAACCTCCAAAACATAATGCATCAGTATACATATCTCTCAAATACTTGAGAATCCACTTTACTGTCTCCCAATGTTCTTTACCTGGATTGTTCATGTACCTGCTCACAACTCCCACTGCATGTGCAATATCTAGTCTTATGCAAACCATCACATACATCAAGCTGCCAACTGCTGATGAATAAGGGACTCCAGACATGTATTCTATCTCCTCTTGTGTCTTGGGAAACATTTCCTTAGTTAATTTTAAATGGTTGGCCAAAGGTGTACTAACTGGTTTTGCATTCTGCATTCTAAACCTCTCCAACACCTTCTCTATGTACTCACCCTAAGACAATGTCAATTTGCAATTTTTTTTGTCTCTTGTTATTCTCATACCAAGGATTTTCTTTGCGGCACTCAAATCCTTCATCGCAAATGAATTAGCTAATTTCTTCTTGAGCACGTTTATATCCTATATATTAGACCTTGCAACAAGCATGTCATCTACATACAATAGCAAGATAATATAACTTCCATAACCCTGTTCTGTCATAAACCTATCAAACTTCAAATACTACTGCCTTGGAACTTGCTTTAGACCATACAAGCTCTTATTCAACCTACATACCAAATTCTCCTTCCCTTTGACCTCATACCCCTGTGGCTGCTGTATATAAATTTCTTCCTCCAAATCCCCATGGAGAAAAGTTCTTTTTACATCTAATTGTTCAAGATGAAAATCTTCTACTGCCACAAGACTTAAAATAGTCCTAATTGAAGTCATTTTAACAACAAGAGAAAATATTTCATCAAAATCTATACCTTTCTTTTGTGCAAACCCCTTTACAACTAGTCTAGCCTTGTACCTCTTTTTTCCTCTATATTCTTCCTTCAACTTGTAAACCCATTTATTCTGCAATGCTCTTTTTCCTGTAGGCAACTAAACCAAGTCCCAAGTCTAGTTATTTACCGAGGAATCCATTTCCTCTTTCATGCCTTGCTCCCACTTTTTTTTGGTGTTTGCCTGCATTGCATCTTCATAACCTTTTGGTTCACCGAAATCAGTCAACAATAAATAATACAATGAAGGAGAGTATCATTCAGGGGTCCTACTTAACCTGGTAGATCTTCTAACAACACTTGCAAGAGTTTGAGGTACTTGCTAATCCTGTTGTTGTACATTTTGATTTTATGGTACCTTTGGAATTCTTTTTCAATGATCTCATCAAGCACTGTGTATCCTGGTTTTTCTTTTTCCTATTTCTTTCCCTGCAACTGATCTTTGTACATGGCCTTCTCATTGAATATGACATCTCTACTCCTAATGATTTTGTTATTTTCATAATCCCATAAGCGATAGCTAAAATTATTAACACTATATCCAATAAAGGTAGACTTCTTGGATTTTGCCTCAATCTTTTTTCTATTTTCTTTATCAATATGGAGAAATGATTCACAACTGAAAGTCTTCAAAAAAGAATAGTTTACATTTTTACCTATCCATGCCTCCTTTGGAATTCTACCATCCAAAGAGCTTGAAGGTCCTCTATTTATTAAGTAAAAAATAGTATCTACAACATCTACCCAGAACTGTAGGGGGAAACCAAAATGCAACCTCATACTCCTTGCATGCTCCATGATTGTCATGTTCATCCTTTCTGACACACCATTTTCTTGTGGTGTTCCTGGAATTGTCTTCTCTATACGAATCCCATGGTATGAACAGTAATCATCAAACTCCTTGTTGCAATATTCACCCCCATTGTCATATCTGAGACACTTCAACCTTTTTTTTTGTTTGATTCTCAACCAAAGCTTTCCATTTCTTAAAAGAATAAAAAACATTATATTTTTGTCGAATGCAATAAACCCAATTTTTCTAGTTGCATCATCGATAAAAGTAACATAATAACGAGAGCCACCAAGAGATGATACCTAAGTTGGTCCCCATACATCTGTATGCACAATCTCTAACCTTTCACTCTTCTTTTCTTTTCCGACTCTGATAAATCTGACTCTCTTATGTTTTCCATAAGCACAATGCTCACATAAATCCAAATCAATTTGTTTAAGATCTGGAAACAAATTTCTTTTGTGAAGTATCTACATCCCCTTCTCACTCATGTGTCCAAGCCTATGACGCCACAGTATTGTATCCACTCTTGTAGAAGCTAAAGAGATAGAAGAGTCATTATTCTCAGTACATAAATACAATGTACCTACCTTCTCTCATTTTTCTATCACCAATGATCCTTTGGTGACCTTCCACACCTTATCTATAAATATGGATATACAACCTTCACTTTCCAACTTCCTTGTTGAAATTGGATTTTTCCTTAGATCTGGAACATGTCTTACCTCTTTCAACAACCATTGGTTTCCATTTCTTTGCGTTATCTTTACCTTTCCCATTCCAACAATTTTGCATGGTGCATCATCACCCAAATGAACTTGAACATAATCTAGAAAAATTTTCCTATGGGTTGTGGCATGAAATGAAGCCCCTGAATCTACTACCCAAGACTCAGAAATATTATCTACAGAACGAATCAAACCATCTTGTAACACATCACATGTTACAAGATTTTTCTCTTGTTGTCCATCTATTTGTTTGTTTGGAGCTTTGCAGTCTTTCTTTAGATGTCCTTTCTTGCCACAATTCAAACACTCTATCTTTCCAAATATGGATTTGGACCTACCCTCCCTAGAATTCCCACGGTTCCCTGAGCCCTTTCCTCTATCCTTTTGTCTTCCCATGTTCTACATGTTTAGCGCATTACGCGATGTCTCACCTATGCTTTTCTATCGTATTTCCTCACTAAGGATAACACCAACAACATCATCAAATTTTAAAGTGTTTTAACCAGAGACAAAGTTACTTACAACCATGACTAAGCCATTCCAACTTTCTGACAATGAGCACAAGATTATAAGATACTTGACCTCATCATCAAATTCTACTTTTACATAACTTAGTTGATTAGTAACCGTATTAAATTCATTTAAATGATATGCAACAGACCCATCTTCTGACATCTTCATATTAAATAATCTCTTCATTAGAAATACCTTATTGGATGCCGAGGGTTTTTCATACAGTTTAGCCAATGTGTCCATCATCTCCTTCCTTGTCTTTTCTTTCGAAATATTGAAAGCCACCGACACTGCCAAGCTCAGCCATATCGTTCCTAGTACCTTTCTGTCAAGAACCTCCCATTCTTTGTCCTTCATGGTCATCGATTTTTTTTCTATTCCACCCAATGGTAGCAATAGATCCTTCTTATATAAATAATCTTCTATCTGCATCTTCCATAACTGGTAGTTTTGGCCGTTAAATTTCTCGACCCTAAAATTTCCATCTTTCACCATTTCTCCCACTTGAACCAGAAACCTTCTTTTTTTGCGAGTTACCTTTCGCTATGATACCAGTTGTTGGAAAAACAGGATCGCGGAGAAATAAAATAAAACAAATGCGGAAATAAAACACAGAAGATATACAATACAATAGAGACACATATATATGTGGTTCACCCAGTGTGGGCTACGTCCACTAGAGAAATTGTTAGGTCCTTCATTTATTATTATCCAACAAATGAAGGGATACAACCTACAACACACCTGATGTAACTTCCTCTTCTTTCTCTCACAGTCTCCTCTCTTAGAATACAATATTCGCAATGATACATAGCCGCAATACATTTCGCTCATAAAAGAGGGTTTCCTTCTAGGGGAAAAAACCCTAACATAACTTCTACCTTCAGATCTACGACCTTATAATGAACGGTCCATATTTACAATGAAATTACAATATACATTTACAAGGCATTGCCCCCAGACCCCATAGAGGGGGTAACCCCCCTCTGCACTCCACCGCATGGAGGAGTGTACATTATTCTGGGGTGTAAAGTCTTCATGGGGTATAAACACGGCTGAAAACAAAGACCTCTAAATCAGGAAGATAATCGGGCTCCACAACCAACAGTGAGTTTGGAAAGTCTCATTTTGTAGAAAAGGACTCCACTATAGAAAGGAGTTGATATTATGCCTAGAGTTAATATAGTTGGTATATGACTAGAAATTATATTTATCAAACATGGGGGGTAGTTTGGTTTGTGACAAGCATGGAAAACATAATGTAGAGAATGAATCTCTTTGTAATGTTTCCCTGCAAATTAATGTTGAGTTGAAGAAGAGCATTGGAAATGAAGCTCATGCTACCCAAAATGATGATGGATGCAAATAATTTATTCATAATCAAGTTAATGAATGCATTAAGAGTTTTGAGGAAGTTGGGAACCTTATATAGAATTTAGAAAGAGATATACTAAAAGATTTTTGAAGTCTGTACATTGAGATAGGTCATTGGTATTCAAAATAGTCACCTAGAATACTAATTGTTAGGTAACTTTTTCAAACTAAAATAGTCACCTAGAATACTATACACGGGAATAATATTTGAATCCTTAAAAAATACCCTAGTTAGAAAACCATAGAAAGGTCACGGATGGACCATGGTTCTAAACTCCAATTTCAATGAGATCAAATCTTCTCCTCCACTTTTAAGAAAAATAATGCTTATTTGGAATCGAAAATTCTCTAACAAAAATTCTTAAGATAGATACAAGCTAGGGTTAGAACTTGACATGAGTAAATGTCTACCACACAAGATCATTATAAAGTGAAAATATCATTGTAAAGTGCAAAGATTCTAAATGGACCAAATGTTCAATTAAGACAATATGGACTTCAATAGTAGAGCCCATCTAAAGACAAGTCATATGAAGGAAGTATGACCTAAAAGGCTAGGGTTTCTTGCAAGAAAAAATGAAAAATAATGAACTCAACAACTAGAAAAATCCAATGATGAATTCCCAAATGGTGGCTCCAAAAAAGGATGCAAATGTATCAAAGCATGTATCATCGTTAAATGTACTTTTCCCACCTACTAAGGGTTGCAATGTGGATATTGACATAGTTATGACAAAGGATATGCCACCTCTCATTATTTTTGCTAAAAGAACCCTTTAGGATGAATAGGAAACATGATGGCATCCTTCTTTTCCTTAATTGATTGAAGTAATGGAAATGGTTTAAACCCATATCACCTTGAAAGCCATCATTTAACTAATAGAAATAAAGAGAAAAGCTCAAACTTGTAAAATTATTATTAACATAAAATAACAACTAAAAACATTTGTTTTTTACATATATTTTCTAATTTATAAGTTAACAAAGCTAATATTTTTTCTTTGACTTTACAAATCAAGAAAGCTCACTTTTACCTTACTAAATTTGAAATGGGATTTTTCAAAAAATTCAAAGTTAGAATCTTTTAAAAACATTTCCAATCAACAATGTTCATTACAATTATTTCACTTATATATAAAGAGAAACTATATGGTGGTGATATGAAAATGGATAGCTTTATAAAATCAATAGGCAAAATAAAACTATTATAAGACAAGTTTGGGTGAGGTTGCGGTTGGGGAAACCCTAGTTCCTGCACATGGAGTCTCAACGATCGTTGGTGGTCGTGGTCTCCTAGGTGCGGCTCTAGCATGTCTCAGACACCCGATCAAATGCGTTGGGTCTGCACGAGGTGGTTTTGGTGCTCACTAGTGGCCGCACTCTCTCTCGGGGGTGGTTTCAAAGTGTTTCTGGTGCGATTTGTTTGGTGTTGGTCGATGCATGTTCCTCTTTTCTACATTTGGGCTTGGTGGAGCCTCGTATTCTATGCTTGACCCGTCTTCTATGTAGATCTGGGGTTGGTTTTCTTTGCTTGGATCTTCCGCTCTGGTGGCTTGGGGTTATTTTTTAAAGCCTTCCTTTTGCAGTCAAATTTTCTCTCTGGATGGCCCTCTCTTTTGGAAAACGTCTTTGTTGTCTTCTATTGATCGCCCTCTCTAGGATGGGAGTGTTTTTCTGGTTTCAAATTTTTAGTTGCCGAGATCTGAATTTTTGTTGTCGGGATTCGGGGTTTTGGATGCTCTCTTTTTCAAGAGGAATGTATGACGCTCTGACCTGGTCTGCCCTACTTCTAGGTTTTCATTGGAGGATTTCAATGATGTCTACTCTCAACAATGTTTTTTATGGGGATCTTACCACTCAGGTTTGCAGTTCTTTTCTCTAGTGATGTTGGTTGTTGAGGGGTTGATGTATGCTCATATCATGGTCCTTCTTGAGGGTGTTGGTGCCTCTCTCTTCCTCTTATCAGTAGGAGGGTTTGGTCAGAGCTTTGAGGTCCTTTCTAAGGGCGTGCAATGTTGATGAGTTGACATTTAGAGGTCCTTTTTTAGGGCATGCAACTTTTTGGTTTCTCTTTTTTCCGGTGTTCGTAGGATCGGGTCTTCTATGGTGCCACTACCTTTTGGTTCTGTCGATATGAGAGTTGTGACCTGGTCGTTCCGACATCTGGGGTCTTCTTTGGGCTTTTTTTCCCGACGTTTCTTTCGTGGAGGGGTTTATTCTTCTTCATTGAGCTCATTTATTACATACTTTCTTTGTGGCTCATGAGCCAGCTTCTTGACCCCTTTGGGTTTCTATTTTCTGATTACTTTATCCGGGTTGTGATTAAGGCACTTACAAAATGTAATTTGATTCTCTTGGGATGAATATAACTACTCTTTTTTTCTTGGAAAAAATAAAAAAAACACTATTACAAGATAGTTGCATAGTCTTCTCAATAAAGTTCAATTATTTTTCTTATTTAAAATAAAGCTATTATATTGAAAAGTGTTAGTTTTACAAATTAAAATCAATAAAGTTAAGTTATCTTTCTTACTTAAAATAAAGCTATTGTATCAAAAGGCATTAGTTAAGTTATTTTTTTTACTTAAAATAAAGTTATTGTATCAAAAAGCATTAATTTTACAAATTAAAATGGTAAAAATATTGTTAATAAAAAACTTTATATGTAAACTTCAATAAATATATCACCAATAATAATAATAAAAATATAACCATTAGAAAATATAACTTTATATGTTGTTTTACAAGTTTTATTGAATTAAATAAAAATATAACCATTAGAAAATAATCTATCATTTATATCATAAAACATTAAGTTTCTTTTTATACTTGACATCTGACATGAACATAAATTTATTAATCTATCATTAGAAAATAAAAATTAAATAAAAATATAACCATTAGAAAATAATCTATCATTTATATCAGAAAACATTAAGTTTTTATACTAGACATCTGAAATGAACATAAATTTACTGTAATGACAATGCAATTAAAATTGTTTGCATACTTATGAAACGTCGTTGTTTTTATCGACCATCATAATCCATCCCTTTTTCACATCGACCATACTAGTCCATCCAGCGATGTTGTTATAGCATTTGTCATCCCTAAATACATGCACCTTTGATCCACCACTGAATAGGAATGTGTATCCACCGCGGATTGTGTATTAATCGGCAGACCTACCATCGTCACTCGCTTCAAATCTTACACGAAACTCATCAGGCTCAGCACTACCGGTGAGAAAGCACATCAATATACCACCGTACGATTGGAAATACTTCATCTTCGTATGAAATTCAAGCGAAGTTCTTCCAAAGGCATCTCGAGTTGCATGAAAGACAGCATCCACCACTTTCAGGTTAAACTGCTCCGTAATGGATTGCATTACCTACACCAATTTTATAAATCCATTTCAATCCATAAAATTTAAAATTCAATTATTATTTCTTAAAAGATTATATCTACTCTTTCGGAAAATTAAACACCCACCATCTCTGTGCGCCGATAAGTGATCTTTGACGTTTCACTAAAGAAGGCAGTTGATAGCTTTTGGTGAGAGAGCGATGTCTGCACACATTTCTCAAACTCATTGAAAACTCATCACACTTACATTAAATTAAAAAATAAGATTACACATACATCTATGTACTTCACAGATCAACCAAAACACAATATTATATTATATGTATTACATATAATACATATTGTTATATATAATACATATAACATATATGTATTATGTATAATACATATTGTTATATATAATACATATAACATATATGTTATATATAATACATATCTGTTTAATACAAAGTGGGACGAATTTCACCACAAAATATTCAGCACACTGTAGATGTACTTACCCTATTAAATGTTTGGAAGAACTGCTCGAGGTCCCCATGACCCTCAAGTTCCAAAACTCTTAAGTTTCTCAGTGAAATGGTATCAGGAAAATTGATGGAACTGAAACTGCGTAGGCGAAGCCACACCAAATCTCCCGACATAGGCCACAAACCAAAGAGTGACGACAAATCTATGGAAACTTCAACCACAATGAGGCGTACACCCACACACTTAATGTAATTTGTGCACTCGGGAATATTTTGACCTTTTGGAGTCCGAATCCCTCGTATCAAACGCGAATCTACTCCGCCCTAACAAACACACTTCATGGAGTTACATTAAATGCCCGTGTGTTATGGATTATTAAATAAAAAAAGACAAAATCTGGGGATGAAATACGCTTACTTCCAACTTCAACATGAATTCCTCTATATCATTTGAGCAGCTGAGACGTAGTGGCTTACGCAGTGGGAGAACACCAAACTCTTCTCTGGCGATATGTCTGGCCAAGTGCCTAATATGATCGTGCATTGCAATTTTATCTCTCTTTGGTAGTGTTAGCGTCAAAAGTCACTCTTGGATTGCTCGCAGGAGCAGAGCCCGACGCCCATTATTTTTATGTCATGGTTTATTTAATGGGTTGATCAGATGGGTCCAGACTCAAGAAAAAATAGCTTTGACTCAGTAAACTGGGCCTGGTATGTAGAAAGCAAGGGAGGTCTTGATCCAACTTCTATCAGTAAATGATCAAAGGGTGGAAGAAGGAAGACTTGTGAGAAGGGTGAACAAGACTGCCTCGGGTGACAGGCCTTCGGAAGCTTGAGAACGAAAAACTCGGAAGCCAAGATCCTCTTGGTCCAGAGTTTCAAGGAGTTGAGGGGTGACTTGACTGAATCCTTCAATTCCAAGTCGTTTCAGCATTGAGAACATCACAAGAACCGATTAGAAACAATGTGACTATTACAGTGATCCAACCTACATCATCCTATAACAACCACAACTCGACTGGATCCTCCAATTCTGAGTTGTTCTAACACAGTAAACAAAGAAATGGAAGGGAAGCTGACATCCATAAAGTAAGAAATCTCAAATGCCTTATACATTAACCAGAGCGACCAACGCTTCATCAAAACTTTACAATCAGGAGCCTAGCTCAACCATCGATACTTACAAAATAAAAAGACTGAGTCTATATACTCAGGAAAATTCACCTCACAGAGGCGTGCCCAGTCACCCAAGGCTTGGTGTCCCTTCGGTCAAACTCGTACCGATATCTTTCTTTAAGTGCCACCTTAACTACGCATGGCTCCTGTAAGGAGGGTAGCTGAGCCATTAAGTGCTCGGCTAGCATGCGCAGACTTCTCTGTTGAGTTGAGGACTTCGGCATGGTTTCTTTGAGAAAATTGATGCACAGGACCTCTGCGAGTAGGCGGCTCACCAGACCCTCCATTCGCCTCACTTAATGAATGAAAGGAGGCTTCAACCACCTGCTCTTGCCTTCATTTACTTCAATGCTAGAAACAGTATTGGGATCAGGTCCGATGGCACCTGGAGATCGCGATGATCCCCTCTGTAACTAAACTCGGCGCCTTTGGCCTTCTTTACGCAGCTCCTTCCTCTCCCCAAGTGACCATGGGCTGTGACCATGTGCTTATTTCCAATGCGCTTTCGGCGTTTGCGAATGGGAAGGAGCTATTCCTACAATTTGAAATCGCGATGAACGAAACACCGAGACGGATCAATCTGGTGCCACATGTCCCTCTGAGATCTAACGGTCTTGAAATCACCTGATGCTGCTGTGGGCCCGGGTCTGGGACTCTCCCGGCATCTCGTGCATCGGAACATAATGGAGCTGCTTTTTGCGCCTTGGAGTCACGATGGGCGAAACGCGGAGGTGGCTCAGTTTGCTGCCAGGTGTTCCCTTTAGATGGACGGTTGAAAATGCTTCGTGATGTCGCGGGCCCCAGTTTCGGTGCTTTCGGGATTCGAGGTTTCACGATTTTCAAAGACATAAAACCTTCACCATATGAACTCCCGAATGTCAAAACGCCGATGCGGCTGGATCTTGCGCCACGTGTCCTTAGGATGAATGGATGAGGGGGCATTCGATATTTAAAAGGGAGCCGCCTTCGTTCACAGGCTCGCTTGAAGTGACTTAGTGCTAGGACCATGGGCTCGGCTTTAAAGGCGCTTTTGGCATTTCACCGATCGACGATCTCAACTGCAATGAGTGGGAGGCTCCTTGTTTAACGAAACTCTGATCCCCGATACATTGACTGGAAGCCACCTGTCCCAGTTGGATAAGACAACCCAGATTTATCTTGAATTATTGGAGCTATCTCCCGCATTAACCCCGGGGCAACTTGGCAGCCCCGGAATCCCGACGACCATTGATCAGCTTTATAGGTGGATCTCGGCGGCCGTCAACAAAAATTCGCCCATTCGCTCGTATTGTAACTAAAAGGGGTTCCTCCGTGCTGCACTTGGGCGCTTCCCAGGCAATCCTACAGACCTACGTACCATTGAGCCCCGATACCAAAATTGTTGCTAACATTAGGCTCCATGGGGGATAGAGTCGCCCCTGCGATGCTCTAAGGACTCATTTTGCAGTTCCAGTGCCTTGTTGTTGGGCTATGGAGTCATTATTAAGCTGAAAAATAAAAATGCAAACAAACAAAGAAACAAAAGGACAATATTTACAAACAAAGGAGCCATCTGAGACTGAAACAAAACATTTCTTCAGAAAATGCCCATTCACTGGGCTGCTGAAAACATCTTCCCCTTCCAAACCCTGCAACCGGTAAGTGTTGTTTGAGAAAGTCTCAGAGATTTTGAAATGCTCGATCCACAGGGTTTCAAATTTGTTGTGTTTTCCCTTATCTTGTTTAGGAGCATCCCATTTCAGCATAAGGTCTCCTATATGGAACCGCTCCTTCTTGGCCTTCTTATCGAAAACCTGCTTGATCTTTTGTTGATGGTCCTGAATTCTGTCCATTGTCTGCTCCCTAGCCTACTAGACCTCCACTAGCTGATGAATCCTTCTGATCATGTCATCGGGCTCCTCCTGATGGTCCTGGATGAATTTTGCTACAGGAATGGCTAAATGAGAGGGGAAAACAGCCTCCGCTCCAAAGACTAATTGGAAAGGAGAGATGCCGATAGATCTCTTTGTGGTCACTCGGTCGGCCCACAGAGCAAATTTTAATCTGGAATGCCAGGCCTTCTTGTTGTCTTCCAACAACCCTTTGATGATCCTTATCAAAATTTTTTTGGAGGATTCTGCTAAACCGTTTCCCTGTGGATAATATGGGGTGGAGTGAATCAACTTGATTCTGAACTGCTCGCAGAACTTGGCCAACGGCTCGGACCCGAAAGCGGTTGCATTATCAATGACAATTTTACTTGGGCAGTCGAATCTCATGATGAGGTCCTCCAGGAATCCAATTATTACCTTGTAGGAAGCACTCCTGGTGGGGACAACTTCAATCCACTTGGTAAATAAATCTGTAGCAGTCAGGATCCACCTGCGCTGCCCACTGGAAGCAGGGTGAATTTCTCCAATGAAATCGAGGCCCCACTGCTGGAAAGGTCTTGAAACCACCACCGGATTTAACGGAAGAGACTTGAGCTGATGCTTTCCTGCAAATTTTTGACATTTGATGCAGGCTCTGACCCTTTTGCAGACGTCGGTGAACATGGTAGGCCAGTAGTATCCAGCCCTGAGGATTTTGTGGGCTGTGGCTTTCCAGAAATGGTGCCCTCCACACAGGCCGCTATGAAATTTAGCCACGATCATTTCGGCCTCTTGTGGACTCATGCATTTTAAAAGCACCCCCAGGGGGTCTTTCCAGTATAACACTCGATCGATCAGGCAGTATCTGACTGCCTTGAGCTTCAAAGCTCTTACTTTGTTCCTTTGCAGGTCGTCTGGGGGCCGCAACTCTTGTAGAAAGTATATGACATCCTTATACCAAGGACATCGATCTAATGGGGGCTCTCTTCGAGGGTCCACTTCAGACAGCCGACTTTGTGGAATTCCTGAGCATTCGTTTATGAAAATTATCCTAGAGCTTGGCAGTTTGCTTCAGCCAACAGCTTGGCTAAACCTTGACCTTTGATCAATTTGGTGGGCCTTATTTCCAGGTCGAATTCTAGGATTTTGGCTATCCATTTACTCCTTCTCCCGTTTATGTCAGGCTGAATAAGAATGTCTTTAACAACAGTCGAGGGGACATAGGCAATGATCTTTGACTGCGGGACATAGGTTCTAAAAGCTTTGAGAGATTTTACTAGAGCATAGGCCTGCTTCTCCATAGTGTCATACCTAACTTCGACATCCCTCAATGCTCGGCTGAAATAAACAATAGGTTGCTCTAGCCCAATGTCGTTTGTCTGTAATAGAACAACAGCCACTGTGTCAAGGGAGGCAAAGGAGAAAATAAGGAAATCCTTTGAGTAGTCGGGACTGATAAGCACAGGAGCTTCAGTCAGGGCCTTCTTGATTTGTTCAAAGGAATGTGACGATTGAGGGGTCCACCTTACTTCATTTCCTTTCTTCAACATGGCTGTTATAAGCTTTACCTCCTCAGCAAAGTTAGGCACAAACCTCCTTAGAAAATTAATTTTACCGAGGAAAGATTGGACCTCCTTCTTGGACCTCGGGATCAATAAGGCTTGTATCGCCTCAACTCTGTTGGGGTCAATTTTGACTCCTTTCGCTGATACTATGTGGCCTAGTAACTTTCCCTCCTGCATGGCAAACAAAGATTTATTGGGGTTTAATGACATGCCAAAATTTCTACATTTCAGGAAGACCTTCCTGAGATGATGACGGTGTTCTTTATCAGATTTTGAAAACACTGTGATGTCATCCAGATAAACGGCCATAAATTTATCCCTTTCCCCGACAAAAGCTATGTCCATGGCACGCTGAAACGTTGCCCCTGCATTCATTAATCCAAACGGAATCTTGGCATACATGAATGTGCCCCATGGAGTGGTGAACGTTGTATTTTCCCTGTCCTCAGGCAGACCAGAGACTTGATTGTAGCCAGAGAAACCATCAATCATGGACATCCTGGAAGCTCCTGTTACCCTTTGCAGTATATGTTCCATCTTTGGCAAGGGGTAGTTATCCTTTTGTGAGCTCCTGTTCAAGTTTCTGAAGTCTACACAGAGTCATATCTCTCCATTCTTTTTCCTTACTGGCACCAAGTTGGCCACCTACTCTGAATATATCAGTGGTACAATGATCTGAGCTTGAAGCAGCTTCTTCACTTCCCTCTCCATGATAGGCATCAACATAGGATTGATCTGTCTCAGCTTCTGCCTAAATGGCTTTGCCTCCTCTTTTAATGGGATTTTAAGCTCGATGACAGAGGTGTCATAGGTTTTGAGGTCTTCGTAGGTCCAAGCAAACATATCAACAAATTGCCTCAAAAATCCAATGTATTCAGACCTCTTCTCCTTTGTTAGACTTCTCGACAATTTGACAAACTTGGGCTCACTCTTGGTCCCAATGTTGCACTAAGCAGCACCAGTGTCATCCTTCAAGGTCTCTCCCTTTAATGACACATCATTTCTATCAAAAATCCTTTCCAAAGGAACCAATCCTCTTGAAATATGATTGCTGGGCAGCTGCACAATGTTATGCTCTGCAATCTTATTCAAAAAATTACCCCCACCAAGCTTTTCTTCAGAGACAGAGTCTCGGTCGATATGCATCTCTGAAAATTCTTCGACAGTCTCCGAGAACTTTTTGATCTCGAGATCATCCTCGAATACCTTCCTATGTTTGACGTTGTCAGGTATGGAGGGCCTGTATTTTACTTCCACATCATATCTGAATTTAGGTGGCAAGGGTACTTTGAAATTACTTGCTCTCCATTGTGTTCTCCTCTCTTAATATGAAAGAGATGTTAAATGCTGAGAAGAAACTGTCAACTAGGTCCCACACCTCATTTCTGTAGCTTCTGAGTCGAGGATGCTTAGCGTGATAAGTGTTTCTAATCTGTTGGACCACCAACTCTGCATCACCGAACACTGCTACTTCATGAATTCCCATTTCCCTTGCAGCTCTTAATCCCAGAACAAGAGCCTCATATTCTGCCACATTGTTGGTAGCTTCAAATTCCAGTTTGTACGACAGAGATATGGTTTCCTGAGTGGGTGATACAAAAAACACCCCAGCACCCGCACCTTCCCTGGAAGAGGCTCCATCAAAGAACATTTTCCAGACGGGGGTGATGGAGGGAGGAAGTTTAGGGAAAATGGTGGGCTGCTTTCTGAGTTTGAGAGGAGGCTCAAGGGCATGGGTGAGTTGTAGTAAATTGGAGCCTAAATCAATGTCCAAGGCAAAGATGGGATGATTGGTAGGGTTGGCTTCATCGCTGATTATATAGGCCAGTTGGGCTTCTCTGTATAGCCTTCTATGCTCTCCTCCAAACACTGGGATAGTAGCGTATGTGAGGTCCATTTGCAAGGTTCCCCCCAGTATTTTTATCCAAGATCTTGATAACAGCATACCAAACTTGGGGGGGACATCGGCCACTACAATATCCATGACCACACTTTTCATGGGCAGCTGAAACAAGGTCATGACTAGGTCTTTGATAACTCCTAGACATTGAACCTATCTGGAGTCAAAGGAATAGAGTTCATGATAAGCTCGGGTGACTTCTAGTTCTAACTCTTCCATGACAGTTTTGGGCATAAGGTTGTGTGAAGCCCCCTAATCCATCAAGCAATTGTGCAGTACCTTGTCATGTATGTTCAGGGAAGTGTAGAAAGGGGGGGATGAGTCATTCCTGTCCTCTACCATAGGACCTAAAATAACTGCAGGCTTTTCATCTTGCAAATTGATGGAGTCTGTGGGAAGGCATGAGGCTTCAGACTGTAATAGCTCAGAGAAGCATTTTTTGAATTCTTCATGTTTAATCATCTCGGTCAGGGGCATAGGGATTCTAATCTTTTGAATCTCATGCTCGAAATTAAAATAAGATGTAAGCTTGGGAATTTCTCTTATTTCGGGAACATGACTCTGGACTATGGGAGAGAGGGGTTGGTGTTTCTTACCTCTGTGACTGTCTGCTACTTCATTAGCAGGCTTCTCTGTCCTAGTGGACTGCTTAGGAACATCAGGTGTTACTGCCTTCTTCTGGGACCTCAGCTCATACCTTCCTCGGCCACCACTAGCCTTGTCTCCTTTGCTCAGTTCATTTAGCTGACTGTCCATAAGAGACTCCTCGTATTTCGATTGAGTGAGATGAGGAAAAGAAGGAGTGCCCCCAAAGAAATGGATTTTAGGCTCCAGTTCATCTGCTTCCCCTTCTTCCCCCTCGGCCACAAAATTGTTTTGGAAAGGGGCCTAAATCTTCTGGTCTTCTTTGTCTCTTCCCCTCTCTCTTTGCACATTCGGGGGAGTAAAATTGTTTGGCTTCCTGAAACCTCCTTTGTTTTCGGCGTTCTGAGGGCCCTTGTATGATTGCCTCGTCTCGACCTTCATTCTCTCCATCTATGCAGATAGAGACTTCACCATCTTGGTCAGTTCATCCACCTGAGGGTGGGGCACCGATGGGCCAGAAGTCGAGGCTTCCGACCTTCCCTTCCTCCTATCTGCGTCGGTCTTTCTTCTCAGTCTATCGGCTACTAATACATTGGATTCCACTTCTCTGGCTGCATCTTGCATTTGAGCCAAGGAGGTGGCTCTTCTTTCTCTCAGTGATAGACAAAAATCGAGGCCAAACGCACTAGGATAAGAGATCTTGGCCGAGGCTTCTGAAGGCTTTATCTCGGCAGGGATTTTATTATACGTCTTATTGAATCTTTTGGAGAAGTCAGAGACAGACTCTCCTTCAATCTTCTTCAGAGACCCAAATTCTGTCATATAGTACATGAAATCTTTCCTATCGCCCCACTGCCTCAAGAAAGCATTATCCAGGGCTTCGATCCCAGCAATAGATCTGGGGGCCAATCCTCTAAACCATTTCCTCACCTCGCCATCCAGGCTCTGGACAAAGACTCTCATCCAGACATCTTCATTTTCAATGTTGAGGTTGTTTGCATAACTGTAGAAAGCAGCCAGGTGCTCTTCGACAGTTATGTCTCCTTCCCTAGTGAACTTGGGCATATACTTCAAGTAGTCTCCAGCAGGGAGAGGATTCATAGAATGAGGTAGGATTAAGGGAGCATATCTGGCAGCAACTATGATGTCCATTCTATTCAGAGGGGGATTAGCACCAGGAATAGAAATATTAGGTGGGGGAGAGCTTGGAGGAGAAGGAGTTCGCGAAGGGGCTACTGGGAATGAGTCTCGAAGTGGAGTGGGGAACAAGAGAGGATTTAAGGAGAAAGCTAACGAGCTCAAGTCAGCAGGTGTTTTTCTTTGTGCAGGAGTGGGGAAATCTTATGTAATCCTAGGTCTATGCCAAGGTACAGCTTCAGAGGAGAGGGGAGTGACAAGGATTTCTCCCTCCAATCCCAGATCAGGAGAGGAAAACTCAGCAGGAACACTCCCAAAATTCAGGGAACGAGACACCTCGGAAGGAGCACGGTCAATAATCTGAGGAGGAGAAAATGGAGTTCTTACGAAAGGAGATGGTGAACTACCTGGTTCGGCGATGGAAGATTCTTCTTCAGGGGCCTTTCCTTTTTTGAGAACCACCTTCAGATCAGATTCGGGTGTAGCTAGAGGCAGCTGTGGATGAGACCGCGTGTGTCTACTTCTAAAATCCACAATTAACTCAGCAAGTTATCCCCAGTGGAGTCGTCGCAATGGAGTCACCAGGTGCACAGTAGAAATCTTGATAATTCTGATATCTGATGCACCTTCAGAATTAGTTGATCGTTGTCATTCAATCCTAGGGAAAATATTCAACTTCATCCGCGGCAACGACGCCAGAAATGTTAGCGTCAGAAGTCACTCCTAGATTGCTTGCAGGAGCAGAGCCCGACACCCATCAGTTTTAGGTCACGGTTTGTTTAATGGGTTGATCAGATGGGTCTAGACTCAAGAAAATATAGCTTTGACTCGGTAAACTGGGCTTGGTATGTAGAAAGCAAGGGAGGTATTGATCCAACTTTTGTCAATAAATGATCAAAGGGTGGAAGAAGGAAGACTTGTGAGAAGGGTGAGCAAGACTGCCTCAGGCGACAGGCCTTCGGAAGCTTGAGAACGAAAAACTTGGAAGCCAAGATCCTCTTGGTCCAGAGTTTCAAGGAGTTGAGGGGTGACTCGACTGAATCCTTCAATTCCAAGTCGTTTCAGCGCTGAGAACATCACAAGAACTGATTAGAAACAATGTGACTATTACAGTGATCCAACCTACATCATCCTATAACAGCCACAACTCGACTGGATCCTCTAATTCTGAGTTGTTCTGACACAGTAAAAAAAGAAATGGAAGGGAAGCTGACATCCATAAAGTAAGAAATCTCAAATGCCTTATACATTAACCAGAGCGACCAGCGCTTCATCAAAAATTTACAATCGGGAGCCTAGCTCAACCATCGATACTTACAAAATACAAAGACTGAGTCTATATACTCAAGAAAATTCACCTCACAGAGGCGTTCCCAGTCACCCAAGGCTTGGTGTCCCTTCGGTCAAACTCGTACCGATATCTTTCTTTAAGTGCAACCTTAACTACGCATGGCTCTTGTAAGGAGGGTAGCTGAGCCATTAAGTGCTCGGCTAGCGTGCACAGACTTCTTTGTCGAGTTGAGGACTTCGGCATGGCTTCTTTGAGAAAATCGATGCACAGGACCTCTGCGAGCAGGCGGCTCGCCATACCCTCCATTCCCCTCACTTAATGAATGAAAGGAGGCTTCAACCACTTGCTCTTGCCTTCATTTACTTCAATGCTAGAAACAGTATTGGGATCAGGTCTGATGCCGCCTGGAGATCGCGATGATCCCCTCTGTAACTGAACTCGGGGCCTTTGGCCTTCTTTACGCAGCTCCTTCCTCTCCCCAAGTGACCATGGGTTGTGACCATGTGCTTATTTCCAATGCGCTTTCGGCGTTTGCGAATGGGAAGGAGCTATTCCTGCAATTTGAAATCGCGATGAGCAAAACGTCGAGATGGCTCAATCTGGTTCCACGCGTCCCTTTGAGATCTAACAGTCTTGAACTCACCCGATGCTGCTGTGGGCCCGGGTCCGGGACTCTCCCGGCATCTCATGCATCGGAACATAATGGAGCTGCTTTTTGCACCTTGGAGTCGCGATGGGAGAAACGCCGAGGTGGCTCAATTTGCTGCCAGGTGTTCCCTTTAGATGGATGGCTGAAAATTCTTCGTGATGTCGCGGGCCCCAGTTTTGGCGCTTTCGGCGCTGTCGGGGTTCGAGGTTTCGCTATTTTCAAAGACATAAAAACTTCACCATATGAAATCCCAAATGTCGAAACACCGACGCGGCTGGATCTTGCACCACGCATCCTTAGGATGAATGGACGAGGGGGCATTCGATATTTAAAAGGGAACCGCCCTCGTTCACAGGCTCGCTTGAAGTGACTTAGTGCTAGGACCATGGGCTCAGCTTTAAAGGTGCTTTCGGAATTTCACCGATCGACGATCTCAACTGCAACAAGTGGGAGACTCCTTGTTTATCTAAACTCCGATCCCTGATAGATCGACTGGAAGCCACCTGTCCCAGTTGGATTGGACGACTCAGATTTGTCTTGAATTATTGGAGCTATCTCTCGCATTAACCCCGGGGCAACTTGGCAGCCCCGAAATCCCGATGACCATTGATCAGCTTTATAGGTGGATCTCGGCGGCTGTCAACAAAACTTCTCCCATTCACTCGTATTGTAACTAAAAGGGGTTCCTCCGTGCTGTGCTTGGGCACTTCCCAGGCAATCCTGCAGACCTGCATACCTTTGAGCCCCGATACCAAAATTGTTGCTAACAGGTAGGTAGAGATAATCATAGTTACCGTCTGAATCATGCCCTCTCATTTGCAGCGAGAGATTGCTAAAAAATAATCCATCAATCTGAATCTGAGGCAAGCAAAAATAGGTAGGGCATATAAGATTCCACCGGGCGTATATGATCAGTCTTTTGGCATAAAAAAACATAAAATAGAGAAATAATTCTGACAGGTTCTTCTATTCGACATTTAATTTCATCATCGGATTGCACGTCATCATGAAATTGCCACATATCCATTATATCGTCTGGCAGTATTCTCGAGAACTTTTCCAACTGCCGCCTTCAAGACGCTTCCTTACGCCGACCAAGAAATTGTCCGCCCAACACTTGCAAGGATAAAGGCAGCCCACCACAAATTTTCAAAGCCTCCTCAATTAAATGTTCAAATCCTTCGCATGGTTCTGATTGATGGAACACGTGCCAGCAGAAAATCTCGTGGGCATGCTTTCTTTGCAAAGGCCTCACATTATACACTACAATTTTTGGAGAAGAGCGTCTCGGTAAATCTTGATCACGAGACGTGATCAAAATCAAACTACGTGATCCCACAACATCTGTGACAAGTAGATTATTTATTTGCTCGATATGATCTGCGTCATCCAAAGCAATCAGAACCTGAAGCCCTCCCAGACGATGCCGAAAAATACCCTTTCCTTGTCTGGTATCTTCAATATGAAAATCACAACCCAAAAGATCTCGAAGGAGCTTCTGCTGCAAAGATGGTAAATCTTTTTTGCTGATCTCAGACAAAAAACAGGACCTACTAAAATCCGAACGTTTCAAGTTGTAGAGATATGTAGCGAGAGTTGACTTGCCTACATCGGCCATTCCTGCAATCCCCACAATGCGGTGCCATTACCTGGCTTTGTTTCTTAATTTCATGATTTATTTCCTTCACGGCTGGATCAAGTCCAACTAGGTATTTAGCCACCTCAAATGGTTCCCATTTTACCCCTTTCAATACAGCTTTCATAATCTCCTCCAAAACCTCTCCATGATCACTGCAAAAACAACAAACAGGTACTATTCAGAATTCAGAATTACGAGATGGAAGAACCGACTTTGACAAATCCAAGATTCCTAATAAAGAATGTGTTCACCTTTCATTTGTTTTGAACATTAGGCCAGAAATCTTTGAGGCTTTGTTGAGGGTTGTCTTCCATATCTCAATGTCTTCCATGGCGAATCTGCCTTTGCGTTGGTGTTCTTCAAATTCTTTTCTATAACATCCGCTCTTGCTGTCAATGTAATGAAGGTTTGTAGGCTCAACGTCACAAAACACAGGAATGATCTTCCTGTTGCGCCCGTCCAAAATCCAACACAGCTCATCCAGACACCAATGCGATTCAACATAATGCTTACTGAAAATGGCAATATGAACTGATGCACATTGAATGTCTCCAAGGATTGCAGGAGAGAGCGCATCTCTGGTGTGGAGTGTATATATTGAGAAAATACAATATCACAGGCACAACAAGATAACTGCAAAGACCAATAACCTTCTACAAAGGAGAGAATGATCTATTATATCTACTTACTGATTACATTGAAGAGTTCCTCTATTTATAATAGGTTGAGAGGAGATATCATTGATGAAGGTAGATGGATAACTCTCTCATGAAGTAATGAGACAAGTAGATGGATGGGATAAGTCAAAGAAGCACATGGTGATTATCCATAAACAACCAGAAAAGGATGACATGACATACCTATCTAAGTAAACTTATACATCAACACCCCCCCATAAGTGCAACTTAGGGAAGTAAAATATATATATATATATATATATATGAATCATGGATACGAGCTTACTAATGTATCCAATACAAACTCTCATAAGTGGAGAAAAGGAGAAAACCCGTAGGAAAAAAACTCCTCTCCTAAAGAGAGAAAACAACAGAAAATAGGAGGTTTTAAGGTAACCCCCCAGAGACAACTTCTTTGACCCCAAGCATCAATCGTAGCTGTAGAAAGCGAGGTGATGCCAAAGGTTTAGTGAAGATGTCAGCAACTTGAGCTTCAGTAGGCAAATACTCCAGGTTGAGAACACCATCCTGGATGAGTTGGCGAATGAAGTGCACGTGGATCTCAATGTGTTTGGTCTGTTGATGTTCCACTGGGTTGCGAGAGATGTGTATGGCACTCTGATTATCACACCAAAGAGTGGTGGGACGATCCTGCTGAATGCCAAACTCTATAAGGTGTTGTCAAAGCCAAAGAACCTCCTGATTTGCAAGAACTTCAGCACGATACTCAGCTTATGCAGAGGATAAAGCAATTGCAGATTGCTTTTTACAAGACCATGTAACAGGCGCAGAGCCAAGACAATAGACAAAGCCAGATGTGGACTTTCGATCATCAACCGAACCAGCCCAATCAGAGTCAGTGAATCCCACAAGCTGAGAGGCACCAGAAGAGTACTGAATACCAAAATTGGTAGTACCCTAAATGTACCTCAGAATGTGTTTAGCTGCCTTCCAGTGACTCTCATGAGAATCTTGAGAGAACCGAGAGACAATTCCTGCTGCAAAAGATATGTCAAGACGTGTATGAGTCAGATACAACAAACTCCCAATCAATTGTCGATACAATGAAGGATTAATACGTGGTGATGAGCAACTGGCAAAAAGTGTGACTCCTGAGTGAAATGGAGTAGGAGCAGGTTTACAATCAACCATGCAAAAGCGCTGAAGTAAATCAAGTGCATACTTCTACTGAAAAATGGAGATTCCTTCAGAAGACTGAAGAACCTGGAGACCAAGAAAATAATGTAGAAGCCCCAGATCTGTCATATCGAATTGTCCCATCAATGCTTGTTGAATACTCTGAATCATAGATGAAGAACTCCCAGTGAGAATTAAATCATCCACCTACAGAACCAAAATCAAGAGATTAGTTCCATGCTTCTGAGTGTAAACTGTAGGATCAAAATGATAGCGATCAAACCCGGAAGAAATCAGAAAACTATCCATCTTCTCATACCAAGCTCGAGGAGCTTGTTTGAGACCATAAAGAGAACGTCTAAGCCTAAAAACAAGAGAAGAATCCTACACATAACCAGGGGGCTTCTCCATGCAGATTTCCTCATCTAAGTCACCATGTAGAAAATCGTTCTTTACATCCATCTGGTAGACTGGCCATCCTTGTGAAGCAGCCAGAGAAAGAACAAGGCGTATAGAATTCATCTTGGCAATAGGGGCAAAGGTCTCAGAGTAATCAATCCCTTCAACTTGTGAAAATCCCTTGGCCACAAGACTTGCCTTATGCTTGTCAACAGAGCCATATGCTGCATACTTGGTTTTATAGATCCATTTATAGCGAACTAGCTTTCATCCATTTGGAAGAGACACAAGATCCCATGTGTGATTCTTCATTAATGAAGAATACTCCTCTGTCATGGCAACATCCCACTTAGGTATGCCAACAACGTCAGAAAATTGTTGTGGATCATTTGAGATAGTATGACTCAAGAAGGAGACACCTATTGTTTGTGATTGAATAGGGGACGAGGCTGAGGTTGAATAGTTGAAGTCAGTTGGCTCATAGCCATACCTGTCAGGCCTCTTTCTCTCACGAAGGCTCCTCTTGAGATGCAGTTCTTGATCAAGTTGTTCATGTTCTTGATCAATTTGTTCATGTTCAAGATCAATTTGTTCATGATGCTCATGCTCCATTGCTACAGGTGGTAGATTTTCTTCTGGTTGATGTTGAACTTCAAAAGGTTCATCATCATTTTATAAAGAAAATTCAACACAATTGTCTACATGACAATCTAAAGATGGAGAAGGATTTGATGTGGGGTTGAATCCTTCATCAAAACGGACAGCTCATCGAAAAAAGACTTCTTTAGTAATAGGTTCAAATAACCTATATGCTTTTATGTCCTCACAATAACCAATGAATATTAGTGGTTGGCTTTTCTTCTCCATAGCTTTGCATTTTTCAACTGGTATTAAGGCCCATGCTGGACTGCCAAATACTCTAAAAGCAGAGACATCAGGCTTAACATGGCTCCAAGATTCCTCTGGAATCTTATGTAGTACTGCCCGATGAGGCATCCTATTTTGAATGTAATTTGCATAGTTTACTGCTTCATCCCAAAAGGAGGGTGCCATGTTCTTGGACTGAATCATACAGTTTTCCATTTCTTTTAGTGTTTTGTTCTTTCTTTCAGCAACACCATTATGTTGAGGGTTGTAGGGAACAGTGAGCTGATGTTGAATGCCATGTTCTCTACAAAAATCTGTGAATCCCTGATTTACATACTCCCCCCCATTATCTGTGCGTAGTTTCTTGATAGAAAGAGATGACTGCTTCTCAACAAAAGC
>ML804611.1:72600-93132 GCA_009831015.1 Picea engelmannii | reverse complement strand
ACAAAGCTTGAGCTGATAAAACATGTCCTTTACTAGTAGAAGAAGGTTTTGGTACTGAAATCTTATGCTGCTTCATGGCTTCATTCAAAGCTTCAAGTTTCAACCAACACTTAGATTCTACATGCCCAAGTCCACCACAAAAGTTACAGGTGTCATTTGACTTCTTCTTCTTTGTCTTGGAGGAAGACTCGCCAAACTTGGAAGATGGAGGAAATGGTTTTGTTTTCTACTGAGACTTGGAGGTAAACTCACCAGTTGGAGCAAAATTTTTATTTTGCTTATACCGAGTCTTGTGCTTAGTTTTGGTGTTTTGAGCCACAAGAGCCTTATTGTTAGAGCCAGAAAGAGCATCTAGTTGAGTAAGATTAGATTGTTCTCTGGTAAGACACTCACAGAAAAGCTCAAAGGAAGGCATTTTAAACTCACTTCCCAGTGCATCCATAGTAGAATAAAATGCAGAAGAAAATACCTGATAAGGACCTTTTAGTTTGGATAAAATCAAGAAGATGCACTCTTTATCTGATTTAGTTTTTCCGCACCATTTTAGCTGAGCCACTAGTGCCCTGAATTTGGTGAGATAGTCTTCAACGGATGCATGCTCATCTGGTACCATTGATGACAGCTCCTCTTCCAATTGTAGGGCTCGAAATTCATTGATTTTTCCAAATAAGGAATCCAACTTGTCCCAACTTGCTTTCGGAGTTTTACAATCAACTATGTGGAACAACAAGCTATCTGACACATGTAAACCGATGAGGCCCATGGCTTCATCAAGTTTATTTTGATAGGCAAACCTTTCAATTTCCTTAGTGAACACAGGTTGAGCCCTGGCCAACATATGCCAGAGCCCTTTTGATTGCAACAACTTTTGCATCTTAAGTTTCCATGTATGATAATTATGGGGAGTTAGGAGCTCAATAATCCTTAACTCCGCCATTTACAATAAAGAGTACAATAAAACACCAGATCTAGGTGTGGTATCTCAGAAGAGAATGGAAACCTAGGCTTTAAATAAAGAGATCTAAAAATATTTGGATATCCGCTTCTGCAACTGCATCATTACCACGGGAAATTCAACTCCATCCTCAATGTTGGCCGTCTGAACCCTTTCTCCTCTTCCTCTCCATCTGTTGAGAAGATCAGATTTTTGCCAACATTGTTCGAGATGATTGCTCACCAGCAAGAAATGCTACCAATCTATAGTCCACTTGATAATATCTCTATCATCTAGACGCTACAAACAACTCTAAGGCAGAGTGGGCAGTAGGTTATGTTTACAATTATTTCAATAATATAAATGAAATAATAATTAGTAACCATAACCAACCTGAGAACAGTAACAGGAGGAGCAATCGCCACTCTAATCAACCCAGGCAGCGCGGTTCTCTTATTCGTTTCTCTCTAGGATCAATTCTCATGGTCACCTACAACATGAAAACTAAAACCCCGATGCATGCAACCAAGAAGGCCAACAATCCACGATAGATACCAGCAGAGGTAGGGGCAAACGAAGGGCTGCTAGTTTCAGAGGAAGCGGGGTCGTCAGTAGTGGGGCTTTCGGCAGGTCCAGCTGGAGAGGGAGGTGACGAGTTGGGCGTGGCTTCAGGCGACTCGGCCTCAGGAGTGGGGGCCTCCACAAGTGCGGGTGTTGGAGCGGAATTCGGAGTCGCGACGAAGATCTCTTTGGGATCGAGAAACTTATTCACCGTAAATATCGCGAGGGGTTGGTCATCGAGCAGGGTGCTACTAATCGTGTCCTCCTCCAGCGACACAGTGATCCTGAAAACCGGTGTCAACACTCATAATTAGATCGCTTTAATCAATATTGGGCAAGTATGATATTGATCTCAGAAAACTTGCAAATCTCTCAAAAGAAATGAGAAGGGGTTTGCAGAGCAGCTCTGATACCATGTAGATATTGGGAAAATACAATATCACAGGCACAACAAGATAACTGCAAAGACCAATAACCTTCTACAAAGGAGAGAATGATCTATTAGATCTACTTACTGATTATATTGAAGAGCTCCTCTATTTATAATAGGCTGAGAGGAGACAACATTGATGAAGGTAGATGGATAACTCTCTCATGAAGTAATGAGACAAGTAGATGGATGGGATTTAAGTCAAAGAATCACATGGTGATTATCCATAAAAAACCAAAAAAGGATGACATGACATACCTATCTAAGTAAACTTATACATCAACATGGAGTTCCTTTTGATCCAGAAAGACGTGCAACCCATGACAATTTGTGAGACGATGGTAGATGGAGCTGGCAAGAGTCTTCTTGACATCGGGACCCCTGTGGTTTATAAAAACGTGGTATGTTGATGACCCATGTGGTTCTGTCGCAACCGGTTCCATTGGGTTTTGCAGATGGGATGGTAGTCGATAAGATGGAATCGAAGATGAAAGTATATATGAGATAAACCAATGATTTTCCCGCTGTAAGGAGATAAACTTATTGTTAATATTATGGTAGTTGCGGGAGTTATTTACCTCCACGTGTGAATCTGATGAGAATAGAAGACTCCGGAAAGAAAGAGAAAACTCTAATGAGTTGGCTTATAACCCTAAAATTCTTGTCGGCTCAAGAAGATAATTTATATTAGGTTATTAGCCTCCAAGAGAAGAAGTCAGCTAGAAATAATAATAATATATTGAATAGACACATACCCAGAAGGAGAAGTTGGCCCCAGCAAATCTAGCAGAACCAGTATAAATACAAGGCACCAGTTCTCATTTGACAAGATCTCAAAATTGCAGTTCCCAGTTTGGTGCACAAGTGTGGAGGAGAGATGCAGGTGCAGCTACAGCAGCAACAAGTTTTCAATATTGGCTTGAATATCTTTTGGCTAGGGTTTGGACTATCTGATCAGCTTTTTGTGATGCACTATTCTTGGGGAAAGGTGCGCTACCCTTTGTTTGTCTATCTAGCCTAGGGTTTGCTTCCGGAGGAATTCTCAGTCAAGGCTAAGGTGCTCGGAGGGTGGCTTCGGCCAATGGTTGGGTGACATGGGTATCGTCAATGGTAAAACAAGCACACAATATTCTATATTCTAACAGGTTATGGGCCCACACCTCTTTTAGTCAGCCTAAACACTGGAAGGAAACATAGCCGCTAGGATATTGAGCTCGTTGAGGAACTGTTGCTAGGGTTACTAGCAGAAGCAGCTTCCAAGACACTGCAGCTAGGGTTACTAGCAAGTGCAGTTGTAGAAACCCTAAACCTCTGATTGAGGCACCTTAAAATTAATGGATTGACCTAATCTCCAGATAGATCAGTGCACCCTAGCCCAGCGCATCTCCTGGTACTCTCAGAAAGCCAAGACGTGAAGTTTGAATTTCTGGTCAAATCTAGGGTTTGACCAAGTCAAGCAAGCCATGACTAACTCTATGAAGTCTAAGAACAAGTTAGATGGAACCTCTAACTTCAGAGCATGGAAGACAAGGATTGAACTCATCCTTGCCAAGAATAAAGTGCTGGATATCGTGAAAGGAAAGATCGTGAAGCCAGAGTTTGAAGAAGGAAAAGAGAAGGAACTGCAGAACGTTGCAGCTATGGAGAATTTCAAAGATGTTGACATCAATGCCATGAGTATCATAGTGGATTCTATAAAAGACCACTTGATACCCTACATATCCCATCTTGACTCATCAAATAAGATGTACAATGACCTAACAAATCTCTTCTCAGTCAGAAACATCGGACAAGTTATGAGTCTGAAGAATGAGCTCTGTGACATGAAGATGAATGATGATGACAGCATAACATCATACTTTGTAAGGATCTCCCAGTTAAGAGACCAACTACAAGCTATTGAAGAGATAACTTCAGAAAAGGAATTAGTGAACATAGTACTCAATGCTCTTCCCAAGACATGGGATGCATTTGCCGCAAGCATGAACACAAGAAAGGAGTACCCGACATTTGAAGAACTTTGGACTTGCTGTGCTCAAGAAGAATGAATGATCAATACAAAAGAGAAACCCCAAAAGAAATACGACGATCAAGCTCTCACAACAAGATTCAAGAACTTCAGGAACAAAAGAAAGTTTGGCTCAAGGAGGAAGCCAAATCAAGAGAAAGACATTTCAAAAGTACAATTCTTTAACTGTCAAAAGTACGGTCACTAAAATAATCAATGTCCCGAGATAAAGAAAAGGAACGAGAAACACAAAGCATCGATTGTAGAAGAAAAGGAACTTACAAAGAAGACTAAGCAGGATGGAAGAGACTTCTTCTTCTAAAAAGGTAACAACACTCTTCTTATTTCTTGTACATATCTTGTTTGCATCGTCCCTATTCATATCTTGTATATCTATCTCTTGGAAGATAATGTGTTTTAAGAAGAACTATACCTATGGAAGAACAAACAAGATGGAAATGGATATCATTAGATAATACTCATGAAAAGATGAAATACAAATCATGTGGAAGCTATTGCAAGATAAGCCGAATCAATCATGAAGAGACTTAGAAGAAGCAAAGACAGAAAGAAGTCAACAATTGAGAAGAAATTGGAAAAAGACTTATGAAGTTTTGTAGAAGACAACAAGATGGAAGCGTGGACTCTGTTAGACAAGAGAGCCAATTATATATTGAAGACAATAAGGATGCAGATGGATGCATGGAATCTGTCAGACGGAGGGAGTCGATTATATGCATTCTTACATGAAGCAAGGGTTAGGAGGGAGCTAATCCTATGATCCATTGAAGATGATGAAATATATATCCATGGTAGTAGCCATGAAAGACAGTACGTGCTCAGTTCAACCGCAGAAGAAGACTTCTTTGAAGACAAGCCTTAAAGTATTCCTGGTTGTCCATCCAGATCCGTGATCCTATGATGAAAAGAATAAATGGAATCTCTAGGGAATGGAATCTATAAGAAACTCCATGAACCCAAGAACTAAATAAAAACATGAACAAGAACATGAGGATTCCAAGAAAGAAAGAGGAACCAAAACAAACAATCAGTGATCAAGAATCACGAGAGTACCAGCCTGATATGAACTCACTAAAAGCAATCAAGCAGAAGAACTGAAAGTCATGATGAAGAACAGTGTATGGAAGACTTATGAATGAAAGCATTGCGACATCCAGAACTAGAGGTTCTCTCAGATGGAGGGAGAAGACTATGATGATTACTTGTTCCAGTACACCAGACATATCACTACATAATTCATTATATCATCCACAACATCCATGAGTTGGAGTTCTACATCAGATGAATGCAGAGAATGTTCTCCAGAGAAATTGAATAAAGAACGTATGAAGAGAAATCTCAAGACTTTGAGGCATACTAGAAAGAGACTCATGTATGAAAATAAGAATAAGATAACTTGGTGAAAAACCTCCAGTGCACAACAAAAGCGTGGTGAAGATTTCCTATAACATCAAGATGACTACTCAGTAGAGCAGATCTCATGATGACAGAAGAAGTGCCACATAGATATGTTCCAACTTTCCAACTATGATATACTCTATTGTTCAGATCCACATGAGGCCTTCACAGTATTCCAAACTAAAGTACATTTGAAATCAAGCATTACATTATCCATTGTAATGATCCCAAGCCATTATGCAAGGATCATCACTGTTTTGGTGTCTTTTTAAAACTTTTTCTGGTTGTGGTATTTCGTCAAATAGTTTGTTGATCTATTTGTTTACTTTTGTTTACTTGTTGAATGGCCTCTTGATTTCGGCCTTAGAGTTTACTGATGTGTTTATATGTGTGTATACAAAAAATAACAAGAAGTGACAACCATAGAACATACCGCAACCATATTCAATAGGATAGACAAGACAAAACATCTCAAACTGTTGTATTCATAAAATAAAGAAACCTGATACAATGAAGATGCCAATCTGGAATACTCAACAGATGGCCAAGGAGATAGATAATAGAGCTGCTACAAAATGCTCCCGATAATACAAAACAATCCTCCAAAGGCTGAATAAGAAATGAAGACCAATGCCACGTCCAACCCCTCAAGCTGGAAGGTGCCACACCCTGCTCCAGTGCTGAAGATACTCAATATTTTGGCCCTGCTGTGAAATATGTCCAATCACCCCAAGAAAGGTGCCAACTGATAGATCGACCAACTGTAACGACAACTCAGGTGTCCAAATCTCCAAATCCACTCTCAAACCCTATAGATATGAAATCCTCCACTGAATGGTGTGCCCCACTTGATGACTGAAGCCCTAGATAATTTGGCCATACTGAAGGAGGCCTCCAAATGCTCTGAAACTCTCCAGAAATATAGATCAGGGCACTGCAAGTCACTAGGTGAAGTCTCAGGGTCAGATTTGAAGTGTAACTCCTCCAAACTGACTAGATCTGAATCTCAGAAATGCCCTCCTTCTCTTCAATTCGTCCCACTTCTCTAAGAAATAATCTGAACCATGAAACTCTCTCAGAAAGCACTAGGAATGATGGTGAAGACCTTTCAAGAAGAACCCAAGTGATGGAATCTCCAGAAACCCTGCCAATCTCCTACAATGAATATCTCTCCAAGGATGGTGTGCCCCTCCTGCTGGAAACCCTTAACTGGTGTGCCCTCTCTCTATCTGCACATGAAACTGATGTAGAATCCCCCTGCAACTGAGTAGATTCGGAACTAGAATGGTGTGGGAGAGTATTGCATCTCCGAGACCAAGCTTGGGACAAGCTAGGTGGAATCTTTCACCACTGAATCGTCCTCTAGGGTTTGTTAAGTCAAAACCCTCAAAACCCCCAATGTTGGGATCACTAGCTAAAAGCCAGATATCAAAATAAGATCATACATGAATCCATGAGAAGAGGCCCTTGACTTTCCTTTATACTTTTGGCTCACCTTGTCCCTCCAAAGTGACTTTCATTTTATTAATATTTAATTAATTAATTAAATCACCTTAATTAATTAATTAACCTTTTTACCTCTGAAAAGCTCCTTATCTCTCCTTGTGGCTTCCTTGGCCACTTAAAGTCACTTCTAGCAATCCCATACTGTAGTGTTGCTCTTCCCGATTCAAATGAGCTATTACACTGAGAGGTTCCTCCAAGTAATGTGCCCAAAATGACTTCTTCAGTGATTTCAATTAACTTATAGCTCAAAATAGTCAAAATCATGAAAATCGTCAGAATGCAATGAAACCAAAGCCAACCTGTGCGGAATGGCTCATAATGATGGAATATGATGATCAATGCAAGCTGGACCCCACAATTCCTCTCAAATACCCCTATACTCTCTATAACATCCATCTGGCTACTCTGGTCACCATAACTCTTTGCACTGTGATGATGCCCCAAAGTGGGGACATTACATACCTCCCTGCGAGAAAATTGCTTATCCTCAAGCAATAACCAAATCATCTCAAATAAAATACCAGGATCCCATGTCCACCTGTGGGATACATAGTAGAACCCATCCAAAGACGAAAAATAGTACACTCCACCCCCTGGATCCCATATCAGGAAGTGAACTGCAATACTCTGCGAAGCATAGTCCTGGAAGATATCAACCATGTGAACCTCCTGCTGTTACCCATGATTTTGGTCATCATGATGGTGTATTAATGATGGTGTACTCAGGCTCTTCATAAGAACTTTCTCCTGAGAAAAGTTACTTTCATCTCATCCCAGAAAACTCATTTTTGAAGAAGGTTCGCAGGATGCTAATATATTAGGGTGCGAGAATGACCCATTCTCGCAGGCTGCCTTAAGCCAGGGTGCGAACTTCTCGCACTATGCTGAACAGATAGGGTGCGAACTCGTCCTAAAGAATGGAAAAAGATGAATTCTCGATGGTTCTAGAAGGGAATCTTCTAGAAGAATGGGTTGGCATTCAAATGGTTATCCTTGTACTGGATTCCCTGATATTTTGGGATCATTCTTATCCAAGTAACTATCTCATTCTCTCCTATATACTGAGGGAATTCTCATGGAAAAGGTTGAAGCAAGATTCATTGGAGAATTGGTGAAAAGAATTGTGTGAAGGACTTAGCTTGAACAGCAGCTTGGAGACTCTAGCAAGTCTATCAAGAGGATTTGATCTTCTTCATGCAAGGATTGAGCAAGTGTGTGTGTTGGAGCCAAGAGCCATCGAAAGGAAGCTTGCAACATCAAGGAAATCAGGTTGTAATCTTTACTTTCAATTAATATAATACAGTGGCATGTCCCTTTCCCATAAAGCTATTCTCACTTTATTGTGTAATTCCTTGATCATACACATAAGTTGACAATTGAATATATTTTGCTATCTTCACTTTGGTTGGTTTGTGTTGTCTTGATCTTGACTTCACGAGAGCACCGGAGCGAAGCGGGAGCAACAGAGACCCTAGGAAGCGATATAAAGGTATGTTACTTGTTCCTTCCTACTAGCCAATTCAATTGTCAAAACTTAGGGAAAGAGTCATGTCCTGTCCTGTTTTGTTCTAGATCCAGGTGGATCTAGGGAGATCTGTTAGTGTCTGCACCTACCAATTAGTCCGATAACAAAATTGGTGACTCCGCTGGGGATCATATCCCATTTTCTTGTGGTTTTTGGTATTTTTCTTTGGCCATTTGCTCTTGTCTTATCATTCTCCTTTCATATCAATTTCTGAGTCTTCAGGATACCCTAATAGATCCTCTGGGTCCAAAGGCCTCTTCAAATTTTGTATCATTTCCCAAAAATTTGACTAAGTTCAGACATTCTCGCACTGCACTCCACATTAGCCTGCGAGAATCTATAGAGTTTGCACTCTTCCTTTAGGTTCAGTGTGAGGTTTTCCCACTCTGCTCAAGGGCCACCTGCGAGAATCACTAATTATCGCACTGTGTAATATTGCCAACTTGCGAACTCATGTTTTCAAACTTTTGGATTTGATTTTTGGCATCTTCAACTACCTAGATCAGTCTAGGTGCCTCATAAGAGTTTCTTGGACCATTGATTGGTGTCTTTCTTGTCTTTGTTTTCCTGCATGAACAGTCTTAGGATTTCAAGGCTTTTCTTGTAACTTCTGTCTTGACTTTCGTTTCTTGACTTTTCTTGGCAAAGCTATACTCTCTGATTTCAGAATCTGAGTGTGCTTGATTGGTTGAGGACTGGCGATCAGTTTAAAGTTGAGTTTCTTGGTCTTTATCATTTGCTTGTTGTTTGAAAGATCACTTTTCTTTTGCAATTGAAAAGACTTGTTTGGTTTGCTTCTTATTTTTGTTTTCTTGAAAGAGTGGTTTGGGTTTTTATCATTGCTTGTTCATTGGTTTTTGATTTTCTGTACTCTCACTATCATGGTGTGGGTCCTTTTTTAAAAGTGAACAAACGTTTTTCTTTCAAAAATCATTTTCGTCTTTGAAAACATTGAAAGTCAATTGTTGAACTTATTGAAAAAGAAACAATAGAGAATTGTTATTGATGCGTGATTTGTTACATTTGCATTTTAAAGGAAATTGTGTTTTGTAGTTCAAAGTTTGATCCATAAAACTTTCTCTTTCCCTCCCATACATAGGATTCATTGAATGAAAATTGCTATATTTCATTCTCATCCATGCATCGTTGGGTCAGAGTCATACAACATAAGTTTCATCTCCATTTCCTTTGAGTAAACAACAACTCTTAATAACATTGCACAATTGTAAAATTTATCTAGTAACTCTTTTTTAGGGCTCTATTACACCAACATTTAGTTAGGCTAGCGCTTTGGAGTAGGAAGTGAGATACACTCTCCAAAGCACAAAACACACAACAACATCTTGTGTTAGGGAGTGTTAAATTCCATTTGCAACATCTTGTCCTGGGAAGCCCTTCTCACACAAGGGTCAAGCATGAGGTTGCATTGATATTGGCAGAGTTACTCACCCTACTTTGTTGATATCAGTGTAGAAATTTCACGTATTACGGGGATCACTCGGAGGTATACCCACAATGATGAGTGGAAGCCTTTTGAGTTTATTTCGGACTAGATACCCTGCCCTTGCGTGTGGATCAGACTGTCGACTGTCCCCCAAAGATTTATTGTTGTTGGTGGTAACCTTAGTGGCCTATATTTCTAGGTTCTTACACGAGGTGACTGTGAAGGGGAAAGTATTCACGGTACCTGGAATTGACGTTGACCAAACTCACTCGGGCTCCTTGGAGGGTATACCCACGATTATGTGTGGGATCTTGCACCAGGGTGTAAGTCTGTTAAGTAGGTCATCAACGTAACTTTTCCACCCTAGCCCAACCCCTTCTCATCTCGTTGTTGCGACATTGGATTTCATCACCAACTAGTGGCTTCGAAATTAGAAGGTCTTGTTTGCTTGGAGATTGCTTCCTAGATTTTGTTTACTAGCGTGTGTTGTTTGTTTATCGAAGTTGACCATAAGATTTTCTTCGTGAAGTTTTTCACTCGTTTAAAATATCTCCTCCACGTCGTTCACATAGAATGTAGGGTTTATCTCCAGAGCATCTGGACGGTTCTCAACCCTTGCCTACAAGCACACCTGAGGGCTCTCCTCTGCAAAGTGAAGTCACAGTTGTTACCATGCCACAAGTGGAACAAACTGACTCTCTAGAACATTTTCAAATTCCAAATACCCGAGAGGACTTTCGACTTCACCCTGATTCTGAGCAAACTTTTATGCGCCTGAATTCTTCCGGAGACTTAGTTGCTACATCTTCTGGATCACCAGTTGGACCCTTTCCAGGCATAGAAGGCCAAGATCTTTTTTGGTCTACAGGTTTTTTCCGAAGAGACCTTTTTGGTCCAGGTTCACCTGTGATTTATGAAATCAACCCACCTGTGATTTCCGAAATCTCTAGTCCAGAGATAGTACCGTTGACCACCGCCTAACACTTTACCGTCCCTTTCGAAATGGCCCATCTCACAGATACTACGAGTGTTCCAACCGGGTTTACCGTGGTTAGTCTTGCTCCCATCAACACACTGCGAACACCCAATGTCACTCTGACACTACCACCTGGATACCGGGCATTGAATGCTTCCATTCCTACTCCTGCGCAAACCCCATCTGACTCTTTTAGTGGTCCTTCTTCTTTTGGGCACTCTCTTCCCGGTTTTATTCCGACACTCCCTCAATTTCCTTTTGGAGGACCTTCTTCATCTTCTGCTGGCAGTCTTAATCCTAGTGGCGCTATTCCGTCATTCACTCCAAATTACCAGTTTCCGGTTGGTGGACAATTTCACCAAGGTGGTATGACTCGACCCCCTCTCAGCGGGAAAATTCCTTTTGGAATGCAATTTCCAATTGGAACACAACCCCCAATTAGCACACTTCCCCGAATTGAAACACCACCTTCAGTGGGAGGACCGAACCCACCTTATGGGCAAAACATACCTCCCTCTTTGGCCCAGTATTGGAATCAGTTGATACAACATCCTCTTCAATCGATTGGGGGGCAGCAGTTTCCAACTGCGTCCGTAATACCCCCTAGTATGGGCCAACCATATTCCGGTTCGTTCAATCCCATTTGGGGGGTGAATGCTCAAACTCAAACCCCTGTTCCAGGGTATAATCCTATGAGCTACTATCCTCTCCAACCACCACTGCATCTGCCTGGGTCTTCACATTATATGCAGACTGCCTATGGTCCTACTGGTTTGCCGACGGGGCTTCCTCCCCAAAGCCACCAGTACCTGCAGGTGAATCAACAGTTACCCTTCATAGCCACTTTGGATCTTCCAGACTTGTCAAGGATTTTAAATGATCCGATTCGTCACTCTCCCCAATGGCCTGCTATCCTAGCCAAGCTACCATCGGACATTCCTAAATTCGACGGAAAAGAAGGAGAGGACCCAAACAATCACGTTATGATTTTTCACCTATGGTGTTCATCCAATTCATTGATGGATGACTCTATTCGTTTACGTCTTTTTCAACGAACCCTCACAGGTTCTGCTGCGAAGTGGTATATCAAATTTCCATGAGGTTTCTTCTCTGACTTTAACACCCTAGCTATGGATTTCCTTACGCACTACCAGTTATCGATCAGTTATGATACGGGGACCAAGATTTTGACTTCCTTTAAACAGAACAAAGCCACTCATATATCTGATCACATCCATGAGTGGTGAAGGAGATGTCGTCTCATCAGACTTGAGCTCCCCGATCAGTTGCTAGCAGAATGGTTCACAAAATCATTTGTGAACGACATCGGTTGTGATATTTCCATGGGTGGCGTAGTCATGGAAGAGCAGGCTATAAGTCATGCTCAATATCTTGATCTCATTTATTCGCAAAGGGGAACCCTTTACGATTTACTACCTGACTTACCTCGTCCTTCTACTTTCAGCATTTCAACTACTCCAGCTGCTTCACATGTCGTTGACGGTGTGATTGGCTCTTCCTAGGCCCAACCACATTCCACCTCCGACACTAACCACAAACCTGCCTCTTCTAATGTTCAAAATGCTTCGTCTCCTGCCCATCCCACCGGCAAGAATTCTGAGGTCAATGCAGTTCAATCTACCCTTGCCAGTAAAAACAAATCTAAAAAGGGAAGGGGTAAGAATAAGGAGGGAAAAAATGCTCCTCAAGCAGAGAAAACCAAAACTACCCCTATTGACGATCGGGATAAGCGCAAATCTCGATACCCTTGTCTTATTTGTGGTGATGATCACTACACGAAGGATTGTCCATGATGCGCCGAAGTCACTAAGTTCCTTCAAGGAGCTCCAAAACCACCTGCTCTGGCCTTTTTGTCCCAACCCTTCCTGTCTCAACAAAAGGCTCAGTTGGTCATCCATGACCAACCCTCATATTCTACTACCTCCTATGTTTTGATGTGTACTGGCAATTCTAAGCAGAGTGACATTGCGCTCACTACTCGAGCCAAAGATTATTCTTCCTCTAAGGAGAAGGTTGATGATCTACCCCCTTCCTTGGTACAACCCTCTCCCATGAGTCCACCTACCAATGGTCCTCTTCATCTCGAACGACGGAGCCTTGACACAGTTCTGCGACCCCCCCCAAAGGGCGTCGTTCGAAAATCGGCTTTCAATCCTCACACTCGTGCTTCCCAGAACTACAACATTGTTGAAGATCTGGCTCAAGCACCTTCTGCGATGTCAGCCCTCAAAGTCCTTCAGACTTGTCCCGCAAAATGGAAGGCACTGTTGAAATGTATTGGTGGTATCGATCCGACGGATATGAATTTAATAATCTTTGACTTGGAAGATCACATTCCCAGGTTACCCCCTCAACCAGCATTCCATATCCAAGTGATTGTCTCTAACAAAAACATTTGTCGAACTATTATCGATGAGGGTGCCTCGACATGTGTTACGTCTCTTGCTTGTTGGAAAGCCATTGGCTCTCCTTCTTTGAATGAATCCCAGAACACTCTTAAGGCCTTCAACGGCTCTGGTTTTAAGCCCTACGGTGTTCTTCCTTCGTTTCCCATCACGTTAGAAGGAAAAAAGTTCCAATTCGATGTGGAAGTATTTGACGCTCCTCTTTATTATAATCTTCTGCTTGGCCGCAGTTGGATCGATTCCATGCGCGCAGTTGTGTCGACCCTTTTCTGTGTGGTACGTTTCCCACATCAAGGTAAGGTTGTCACCGTCGACCAACTAGCCTTCTTCAATTCCGATATTCGTACTGGCAACGTACCATTTATCGCTAAAACCCCACCGGGTTATGAGAACGTTGGTGTAGGCCTTCTCAAGGACTCTTCGTTAATGGGTACTTTCCCCATTCCACCGCCCGATGTTCCACGCTTGTCTGTTGCTTCCATCAACATGATCTCCACCTTGCCTCATGAACTTCCTGTGTCTCACAACCCCTGGATAGTACCTGACCCTGGAGATCATCCTCGTTTCGGCAACGAAATGTCATTAAGTCCAGTTGAATCTGCCTATTAGGCCATTCAATCGGCAACACCTTCTACTCCTTCTCTTGGTGAATTGTCTCCTGATTCTTTCCATGTCATTTTTTCTACAGATGAAATGATCATGCCTGTCATGGAAGACACCCCTTGGGACAATGGGCATCATCGTTCCATTCTCTTTCTGGAGAAACATACCCTTGAGAACTCCCAACGGATCTTGACTCCATCGACCGTTGTCGTCATCTCCACCGTTCCCGAGTCTGCGCACGATGTGTTTTTCGAAGGGAACTTAAGCAATATCTCGCCCACTATTCCCCTTGACATATCCATCAAAACTGGGATTGTCGAAAATGTCCATATCGGAGCTTCATGTTCTGCTGACAAAATCGTCACCTACACATCCATTTTCAAAGAGTTTTGTGACATCTTCGCCTAGAGCTATGAAGAAATGCTGGGTATCGACTCTGAGATTGTGATACATGAGATAAAGACATACCCCGATGCTAAACCTATCCGGCAACGCCTTTGTCCAGTTCACCCACGTAAAGTGGCTGCTATCAAGCTCGAAGTCGAGAAACTTCTTAAAGCTGGCTTTATTTATCCGGTGGCTCTCACAGACTGGGTTTCCAATCTTGTCCCGATTGACAAGAAACAAGGCACCATTCGTGTATGCGTTGATTATAGGGATATCAACAAAGATTTTCAAAAAGACAACTTTCCTACCCCCTTCGTTGATAAGATTGTCGATGACTGCGCCGGCAGTGAAATCTTCTCTTTGATGGATGGTTTCTCCGGATATAATCAAATCAACATTGTACCCGAGGATCAACATAAGACTGCTTTTATTTGTCCTTGGGGTACTTTTGCCTATCGGAAACTTCCTTTCGGTCTCAAGAACGCTGGCGCAAATTTTCAACGCGCTATGTCTTATGATTTCCATGATATCAAGCACATCATTCAACCATATTTGGACGATTTACCCGCTCACTCAATGCCCCGAGTTGATCACCCAAAACACCTCCGAGCCATTTTCGTCCGCTGTCGGTTCTACTGTATACGTTTGAATCCTCATAAGTGCATTTTCTACGTGGAATCCGGTCGCCTTCTAGGTTTTATCGTTTTGTGTCAAGGGATCTGGGTGGATCCTTTAAAGGTTGAGGTGATCCGTAATCTCCCTCCTCCTTCTACTCTTCGCCAGTTGCAAAGTTTGCAGGGGAAAGCAAACTTTCTTTGTCGTTTTATCCCAAATTATGCCGAGATAACTCGTGGATTTACGCGGCTCTTAAAAAAGGGTTCAAAGTTCGTCTGGGATACCATTTCCAACAATGCTTTTGAAGCTTTGAAATTGTCCCTAACGTGTGCTCCGCTTATCTTTCCCCTCGATCACAATCACGATTATTTCCTCTACCTTGCTTCCTCGAATTACACCATTGGTATGGTTCTCGTCCAAGAGGATGATGCTAATGACGAACATGTTATCTACTACTTGAGTCGAAGTCTAACGCCTACAGAAATCAAGTATTTACATGTCGAGAAACTGGCCTTGGCTACCGTTCAAGTCGTCCAACGCTTCCGACACTATATCCTCTCATGCAAGACTACAGTAATTTCTCATTGCAACCCTATGCAACACATTCTCACACGTCAATTGCTAGGGGGAAAATACTCCAAGTGGATTGTGATTCTCCAGGAGTTTGACTTGGAGTTCGAATGCGCCAAGTCTAAGAAGTCCTTAGTTTTTGCTAAGTTGATATGCGACTTTCCCCATTCTGCAACGGAAAATGTAGCAATTGATTCATTACCCAATGAATCTCTTTTCCTTATCAACACTGATGATCTTTGGTATGGTGATATCATTATATATCTCCAAACCCAGACTTTCCGACCAACTTTGTCTAGTACTGAACGACGTCGAATACGATACCAAGCTTGTCAATACATTATCCTCGGGGATAATCTTTATCGTTGAGGGATTGACTTTGTTTTTCGACATTGTCTAACATTCGATGAAGCTGAGAAATCTCTGAATGACTGTCGTTCTGGAGCCTATGGTGGTCATATGTCTGGGTATGCTACTACCCAAAAGATCTTACGAGATGGGTATTTTTAGCCTTCATTATTTAATGACTGCATAATCATTGTTCAAAAATGCCATGCTTGCTAGACCTATAATAACAAGATACGGTCACATCCTGCTCCTCTTCACCCTGTGGTCTCAGTTGGTCCCTTTGCGAAATGGGGCATCGATTTCATGACATGTCACCCTCACTCGGTCGGGGGGCATGGTTACATCATTGTAGACATTGATTACTTTATGAAATGGGCCGAGGCGATGCCGACATTTGATAACACTGGAAAGACCGCAACATTATTCATTTTTAATCACGTCATAGCTCGTTTTGGTGTTCCCCAAGCTATCGTCACTGATCACGGTAGCCACTTTAGGAATTTTATGATGTCTGAACTTACTGAAAAGTTGGGTCTTCGCCATGATAACTCAACGCCCTATTACCCACAAGCCAATGGCCAAGTCGAAGCGATTAACAAAGTTCTCATAACTATGCTCTGACGAATGATAGGGATTCATAAAACAAGTTGGCACACAATGTTGTTTTCGGCATTGTGGGCATACTGGACATCCGTCAAGTCCGCTACTAGGTTTACACCTTTCCGGTTAGTCTATGGTGTGGAATCCATTCTCCCAATTGAATGTGAGATACCATCTTTAAAACTAGTTGTTGAACTCCTACCCAACACTTCTGCTGAGGAAGAACATCTGTTGTATCTTACGCGATTAGACGAAACTCAACACGATGCCACCCTAGTCATAGAAGCTCAGAAAAAGTGTGTTAAGGCCCAATACGACAAACATGTCAAGCCTCGCATTTTCTCGAAAGGTGATCTTGTTCTTCTCTATGAACAAGATCGAGATATGTTAGGAGCTGGGGAATTCGAAGCCATGTGGCGAGGTCCTTATGTTCTTCGACGAGTTTTGGAAAAAGGAGATTATGAGCTAGTAGATTATGATGGTATCGCTTTGAGTGAACCCAGGAATGGGTTGTACTTGAAGAAGTACTATGCATAAAATCATCTGTGCACAAGTACTTGTATTTTTATTGTATCATACTTCGTGTGTGTTACTATAGCTTGCTTTTGTCGTTATCTGGTCTCTGCCCTTATGTGACGTTGTGTTTGATTTCTATATGTCGGAATATTTGCTACCCTATATTGGCTTCGCTGATGGCTCTAGCCGTAGTACTCATAACTTTGCTTCCGCTGCATGGGAAATTTACACCCCTATAAACGAACTTGTCTCCTTACAAGATGTGTGTCTCGGCCATGCGACCAACAACATTGCAGAGTATAGAACCGTTATTGAATTATTGGTTGATGCTATCTCGCTCAGAATCCGTCATTTGGTTGTGCGACTCGATTCAAAGCTTGTAGTACTACAGTTAAGTAATGTCTATACTATTCAAAGTCCTACTTTGTTACGGGTGTATTTGTGAATTTGCCTCTTGGAACATTATTTTGATTACATTGAATATCAACATATTCCTAGATGTCTAAATACATTAACAGATGCATTGGCTAATTATGTATTAGACAGACATTTGCATCATTTATAAATCAATCACATCAATATTCACACAACACATGATAAACTGGTAGAAGTCGTCAGTATATATAACGATCAAAAGAGTTTTTTACAAAAAAAATTTGTCCGAAGACCAAAATGTCAAAATCTGAAGCTCATAGCTTCTACAAAGTGGCGTCATGGATGACGTTCACGGTAACACACGACTGCCCGAGAAACCCTACGGAGCAGTCGACTCTTGGACCCGGATACCCCTACTGTATGACGTTGATCACGTCGTGGAACCTCTTCAAGAGGCATGTCTGGAATATCTGTGGTCGGGCTCTCTAGATTTTGTTCCACTACTTGATAATCCTCGGCATATTGTGGCGCTGCCGCTACCTCTCCTCACCGCTGAATGGGAGAAGTACTAGGAGGTCGATAAGGTCCAACATCTGTGTCATCAAAAATGAATTTTGTATTTAGTCTTTGGATGAACATATAAAAAACATTTGAATATGATTAAAATTCACAAAAAACATTTAAAAAAAAATGTGTACTTCTTACCAAGTTCCCCCCACTGAGCATCCTCTGGCAGTACTAAGTCTGAATCTCCTCAGAAATCCAACCCAGCATAAGCATAATCATCAACCATCAACATCTGCGGTTGAATCCAGTCAAAGAAGGTATCATCATACTTGATGATCGGTCCAGCTATGTGTCAGGCCATGTGCCAACACCATCTCAGCATCCTCGGATCCCTGGGAGCCGGTAAATTCCACTCAACCTGCAGCCTCAGTAATGGAACCCTCTCAAGGAAGAAGGACACTAACAAAGATCCATACCCGAATTGCTTCAGGTCACCTCGCCTGTATTTGGTCAACTGTTTTTTCATACTATGCAGCACAGCATCTGCCCAGTTGAAAATCCGAGGTTCAGTACACTCTATAGCATACTGGAAGTAACTCTGTAGTGCCATGTGAGGAGCAGAGCTCCCCGCCATCCGAGCTATGGTGAACAAGATAGTATGGAGGGTCAAATCCCGTACCCCCCAAATAGCTACTTTTCCTTTCTTCCTCTTTGCCTTGGGAACACAGTGTAAACGACAGTACTCACTCATGGGAAACCGACCACCTCTGCCACCAGTCAGGCTCACATGGTACCCCCGCCGTGACAATCCAGTAAAGAAGTAAATGTCCTCGATATCTAAGGACAGTGTGTGGACCCCCACATGAAATACCCAATGATCGAGATCCCACATATGCACAAGGTACTCTAATAACCTGACTTGGGCCCTCATCCCCGAGATACGAAAGTACTTCAGAAGGCCACAGTTTCTCAAAGCAGCAATAGTGGGTGGATGATTTACGACAATATAATTGTCTTCTTCGTACTCCCTTTCACGCCATTCAAGAACCATTTTGATGGCTAATAACCTGCATAAGAAGCACAAAAAGAATATTAGCAACTTTATTCATTAATTGGATCTTTTTTCATTGAGTAAAATTTTAAAAAAAATTGTTCTTTGCGGTTATCGCAGGTGCCCTTTGTGCACAGTGCGAGAACCTTGCAAGCTGTTGTGGGCTCACCTGCGAGTATGACCCATTCTCGCAGGTCCCGTGTAGCCCACCTGCGAGAATGACTAAGTGCAAGTAGGGCTCACAAAACCAACTCAAAAAATGAATTTTAACCAATGAAAATGCAAAATTAAACCATGAAAGAGTAAAGGACAAAGAGCCTACCTCATTGACGCTGACGGCTCGACGAATGGACGCTTTTAACTCCCGCAATCTGATGTTGAACTTCGAGGGTAAGAGAGGTTTTTTTTGGGCTCAAATAGTGAAAAGTGAAAATGATATGGTAAAAAGAGTTTTACTTCTTTTTATTTACTTTTACCATGTTATTTAGTTTTTTAATAATTATTTATTTATTAAACCCTAATCCCTAATGCCCTTTTGAGTGTAACTTTTGTAGGCGTAATGACTTTGATGTTCATGTATCGGGATGCAGACATAATCTTTCTTTTTCCACCGTATGTTTTGATTGTTTTTTATGGTTTTTGTATAAAACCTCGAGCGTGGTCTTTGTCCGTTCTTGCACTCGAAAATACATGAGAACGTGATTGATCATACTTTTATCACTTTTTCAGGCTCAACGAAGTTATATGAAAAAGGAACCCCCCTGGAGTCCTCTTTAAGCTCTTTTCAGACTCTTTAAACATGAAAAGATAGTCGAGCGACCTTGCTATTTTCATGCTCAATAAAGTATTTGAAGAAAGCGTCTGGTGAGCGATAATTTATCTCTTTTTCGGTCTCATCCAGAATATTTTACGAAAAAGGAATTGAGAGAGTTCTCTTTTAAGTGTTTTTCCAGACTCTATAATCATGAAAAACCTTCAAATTTTCTATCTCTGGACTCGTTAAACAAACATTGACAGACCCGTGATGGGACCGAACCACTCCTTCTTAGGGTTCGTTAAACATACTTCAAAGGACTTATCCGAAGGATAAGCTTATATCAACAAGCATATGTTATCCACCTCAAGCTTGCGTAAAAATAAAGAGGTACTCGCCAGAAATGGTGGGGGAAAATTTGGGAAAGGGATATGTTATCATTTTCGTATTGATTGGCAGTGAGTGTCTCTCTTGAACATGACACCCCCTATTCATTATATTTGAAGCCGGTTTGGGAAATCTATTTGTCTCTCATTCGATTTGCTACAACGTCATTCCCTATGTCGTCTTTGATTCAATATTGCCAAATCATTGGTCGTGTCGTTCATATGTTCAAGAGAAGTCCATATGAAACCTCTATTGAGTCGGCCATCTGCAGTTGTCCATTCTCTTCATGTCGGCCTTCCCTGTGTCCAGTTCAATTTACATCATACTTTGTTTCACCTTCAAAATCTGTTACTCATTTCGTGTCATTGATGGGGGATACATCAAGGCCCTCCTGTGACGAGTTTTGTTCCATCGACTTCAACTCATTATCCAGAATCAAGACTTAGAAATTGTATGGTACCTTGGAGCTTGTGTGCCTCAATGGCAGGTTTCCTCGCTTTCAACAATGGGTTTACTGTTGGATCATGTTGTCATTGATGCCAATGGTTTGTCATTGATGCCAATGGTTTGATTACTTGGGAGATTGTTGG
>ML804611.1:53405-65034 GCA_009831015.1 Picea engelmannii | reverse complement strand
CTAAATGGTTATAAATGAAAACAATGGGTAATGAATAAATGTTGAAGGCTAATTGATGAGTTTTTGTGCAAGAGGGAAGTTTTGGGAAAAAGAGCCCCACACTCATTCACCCCCCCCTCTAAGTGTGGTAGGTGTGTCCAACATTTACATCATTGACCTCTGATCGAAAGATTCCATCGGATGTTCGACTTCAACTCATTCATTCACACTCGATGGATTGTACTAGAGACCTTGGGATTCATTGACATCAATGGTGATTTCCCTCGCACTTATTAACGGTTTCATCAATGACGGGTAATCAAGTGGTTTCTGCCATGTTCGACTTCAACACATGTAATCACATGGTTAGATTCGTACTATGGGCGACGAGATTGAAGACCCTGGATATCATCTTTTTGTCCAGGTTGCGATGGAGAATGTATGATCTGTGACACATAGATCCACTATGTATGTCTCATGGCTATGTTGTCTCAATTTGAATTTTTTCGCATAGATCCACAGTGTATTCCTGGTAGCTATGCTATATTTTGGTGGCATGGACCCATAGTGTATGATTGGTGGCCATGACCCATGTATACAATTGTCATCCGTCTGTAATATGAGTATGGGAATGCCTACCTCAGAATTGGTATATATGATATTCTGCAGATGCTTGGTTGTTTGCAGGTTTCCGATTAGGTGTGTTCCTGGTTTCCGACACACACATGCAGCTTACAAATTCTTTCGGTTGTCACCGATTCCAACCTCATACTTTGGGGGGAATTCTATTACCCATGATTTTGGTCATCATGATGGTGTATTAATGATGGTGTACTCAGGCTCTTCATAAGAACTTTCTCCTGAGAAAAGTTACTTTCATCTCATCCCAGAAAACTCCTCTTTGAAGAAGGTTCGCAGGCTGCTAATATATTAGGGTGCGAGAATGACCCATTCTTGCAGGCTTCCTTAAGCTAGGGTGCGAACTTCTCACATTTTGCTGAACAGCTAGGGTACGAATTCGTCCTAAATCATGGAAAAAGATGAATTCTCGATGGTTCTAGAAGGGAATCTTCTAGAAGAATGGGTTGGCATTCGAATGGTTATCCTTGTATTGGATTCCCTGATATTTTGGGATCATTCTTATCCAAGTAACTATCTCATTCTCTCCTATATATTGAGGGAATTCTCATGGAAAAGGTTGAAGCAAGATTCATTGGAGAATTGGTGAAAAGAATTGTGTGAAGGACTTAGCTTGAACAATAGCTTGGAGACTCTAGCAAGTCTATCAAGAGGATTTGATCTTCTTCATGCAAGGATTGAGCAAGTGTGTTTGTTGGAGCCAAGATCCATAGAAAGGAAGCTTGCAAAATCAAGGCAATCAGGTTGTAATCTTTACTTTCAATTAATATAATACAGTGACATGTCCCTTTCCCATAAAGCTATTCTCACTTTATTGTGTAATTCCTTGATCATACACATAAGTTGAAAGTTGAATATATTTTGCTATCTTCACTTTGGTTGGTTTGTGTTGTCTTGATCTTGACCTCACGAGAGCATCGGAGCGAAGCGGGAGAAACAGAGACCCTAGGAAGTGATATAAAGGTATGTTACTTGTTCCTTCCTACTAGCCAATTCAATTGTCAAAACTTAGGGAAAGAGTCATGTCCTATCCTGTTTTGTTCTAGATCCAGGTGGATCTAGGGAGATCTGTCAGTGTCCACACCTACCGATTAGTCTGATAACACCTGCACCTAACCCATGGCCTCATCTTGGAATGAGTCCATCCTCCAAATCTCTATCAAGATCCACATGGCCTCTATCAATTGCTCATGTTGATGCCCGACTGAGGTGATGCAAAACCTCCGTGAGGCACCCACAAGCGATGCACTCCTCTCAACACTGAAGCTCAATGGAAAGTTAGAATAACTTTCCCCTGCAAAGTTCCACTTGCCCCTGTCAGTTAGTGAAATTCTCAATCCTGCAATCCATGGGTCCCATGCTAACCTCTGTCGAAGATCACCATGTTGACATTGCACTACTCTGCCCATGACTGTCTGCCCCCTGCATACATCCTGAATCCTCCTCTCCTGGATCCTCAAGCTGAAATACCTGCGACCATCAGATCTGTTGTCCAAAAACTGTATCTGTATAGGCATCTCTGTAGAAGAAGTACCTATCCAAACATCTCCATGCCCTATTATGATGATCAAGCGGAAGAAAAGGTCTCGCCCATAGGACAGGTACCTGCAGACCCACTCCAAACCAAACCAAGGTGGAGTGTGTGGCTCTCTAGTGCAACTTGGGTCAACATGATCATCGTGCTAACAAAACAGACTCCTGGGTCCCATGGAAAACCTACAAGTTTATCACTTCCAATCTCCTCTAACTGCTCCCGTGTGAGGTTAATCACTGCCAGAAGCCCTATGTGCTCATCTGCTACCATCTGCGTCATGTTGCTCTCTCTCACACACCAAGTCTCAACTGGTTGCCTATGATGATCCCTCTCTCTCCGACTGGATGCTGTAGAGGTACTCATGTCAGGTGGCCTCGGCCTAGGCACTCTCCATGCTCTCAGCCACTGTCTATCTCTCCTCATGTGACTGTTGATCTGATGAAGGTGCTCAATCATAACTATGGGCTACTGCAAAAGAGTGAAGTATGCATACTCCCCTAAGTGTGTCTCCTCCTTGCAAGGCACTATACCCCTCTGAATGTCACCATACATCTCAGCATGACTCTGTGAACTATCCCCCATCATTGTATGCTCCAACATACTCATGTCGTTTCCTGCAGACTCATGTTGCATCATAGATTCGGGGTGTGCTGCTGGATCAACCTCTACATGGAGGTCAACTTCTCTTGGAACACAAATGGAAGTGTCCTCCATCAACTGGTGCTCCTCTGCTAGACCACCAACATCCTCTAACCATGTGTCTGACTGATACATCTGAGTATCCACTAAGACAGATGAAGTGGACCTCTGATGGATCTCCTCAGGAGACTCATATGTCCTAGACTCTGATTCTTGAAGGGTAGTCTATGTGCCTCTCAAGAATCCTCGAGTGCTCTCCAACTCCTGAGTGAGTCGGTCCATCTCCAACTCCTGCTCCCTCAAAACCGTATGATACATCTCACCAACCCTCAGTAGATAATCCCTATCTGTCAACAACTGCTGGTAGTCAGTCCTCATCACAGATACTCTCTCCCGGAGAGTGTGAAAATCATCCATGGAAAATCCTCCATTTAAGTTACCCTATGCCACTGATGCTCTCCAACAGTAATCTTCCATCACTGCATGCATGTCATAAATACATCCAGTGGTTGCCCTGATCATAGCCTCACTAACTCTCAATTGTGCTGCCAAGTGGTGTGAATCCTGATCATGGTCATACTGAGGTGCCATCTCAGACCCCTCACTGCTAGTGTCAGTCCTACTAGTGCCAACTCTAGAATCCCCAAAAACACCATCTGCATAAGATGACGTGCTGAAATTTCCACTGCCTGTTGTGTTGTTGGGTACTCTTGTATGCCACTGCATCCCATCTCTAGATGCCATCTCCCCCTGACTCACACTGTATCCTGTATGAGAAGTTGTATCCTCCTGTGCACTCAACCTGCTACTATCATCTGCACCTGGATCCCATATAGTTGTGTCTAGACACATGTTGTGGTCATCCCAAATACTAAAGAGTGCATCCTCATCAATGAAATATGATCCTGGAAGTAAGTTCTCCATCCACCTGTCATCCTCTGCAATCTTCTCAACCAATGGAGTCTCCAATAGCTATGACTCCATCTCCTCTAGCTTACCTGTATGTGTGAGGTCAACTACCTGTATGTCCTGTACCTCCTCCTGGATCTATGGGTCTACATGTCCATGGTGTGCATCCCTCACACTAGGCTCATCCATCATACCTGACGTGCCACTGATCTCCTCATGTGACATGGATATCATGGGTGTTTGAATAGGTGACAAATGTGTCACGACCCCCATAGGAAGCTCATCATCTCTAGGTGCTAACATGTGTGAATCCTCACTAGTGTCACCACTCTGCTGAGGCGTAAGGTCATCAATGGTATGTGACATGTCTGCTGAGACACTGGTGCTATCGTCCCGTCCATCCAGCTGCCTATCCACTACACAAGGGTCATCATCCTCCTCAAGCGTGCAAGCATCATTATCCCCTATGCAAGAGTCATCATCATTATCCTCTGAAGTAGAGTCACCATGACTAGCCTCTGTGCTAGATTCATTGTCATCATCTGACTGCTCTGAATCCTCAACATTACGATCATAGTGTACCTCAATGATATGCTTCTTGCCCTTACCCCTACACCTATGATCTGGTTCCCAAGGCACCTTGCAACTGTAGCAAAGTTGCATGCTCCTAATGGGTGTGGGGTTTCTCCTTGCTTCCTCCCATGCCATGTATTCCATTGCCTTATTTACCTAGAATGTAATCTCATCTATGCTCCACCCAGAATTTTTCATGGATAAATACTGTTGGAATGTTAATTGAGCCCTAGTTTCCTCACTAAGGTCGTAGAAATATTCCCATCTACAACATACAGTCTCTCTAGAAAAATCCCTAATATTCATCTCTTCTTATGGAGGACCCCTCTATGGCTCTACATACATGTGATAATTCCCACTGGCTGGCGGGAATCTAGGCTCTGATACCACTATAATGATTCCAATCCATTATGCAAGGATCATCACTGTTTTGGTGTCTTTTTAAAACTTTTTCTGGTTGTGGTATTTCGTCAAATAGTTTGATGATCTATTTGTTTACTTGTGTTTACTTGCTGAATGGCCTCTTGATTTCGGCCTTAGAGTTTACTGATGTGTTTATATGTGTGTATACAAAAAATAACAAGAAGTGACAACCATAGAACATACCTCAACCATATGCCATAGGATAGACAAGCCAAAACATCTCAAACTGTTGTATTCATAAAATAAAGAAACCTGCTACAATGAAGATGCCAATCTGGAATGCTCAACAGATGGCCAAGGAGATAGATAATAGAGCTGCTACAAAATGCTCCCGACAATACAAAACAAGCCTCCAAAGGCTGGATAAGAAATGAAGACCAATGCCATGTCCAACCCCTCAAGCTGGAAGGTGCCACGCCCTGCTGCAGTGGTGAAGCTACTCAATATTTTGGCCCTGCTGTCAAATATATCCAATCACCCCGAGAAAGGTGCCAACTGATAGATCAACCAACTGTAAGGACAACCCAGGTGTCCAAATCTCCAAATCCACTCTCAAACCCTATAGATCTAAAATCCTCCACTGAATGGTGCGCCCCACTTGATGACTGAAGCCCTAGATAATTCGGCCCTACTGAAGGAGGCCTCCAAATGCTCTGAAACTCTCCAGAAATATAGATCGGGGCACTGCAAGTCACTAGGTGAAGTCTCAGGGTCAGATTTGAAGTGTAACTCCTCCAAACTGACTAGATCTGAATCTCAGAAACGCCCTCCTTCTCTTCAATTCGTCCCACTTCTCTAAGAAATAATATGAACCATGAAACTCTCTCAGAAAGCGCTAGGAATGATGGTGAAGACCCTGCAAGAAGAACCCAAGTGATGGAATCTCCAGAAACCCTGCCAATCTCCTACAATGAATATCTCTCCAAGGATGGTGCGCCCCTCCTGCTGGAAACCCTCAACTAGTGCGCCCTCTCTTTATCTGCACATGAAACTGATGTAGAATCCCCCTACAACTGAGTAGATCTGGAACTAGAATGGTGTGGGAGAGTATTGCATCTCCGTGACCAATCTTGGGACAAGCTAGGTGGAATCTTTCACCACCGAATCATCCTCTAGGGTTTGTTAAGTCAAAACCCTCAAAACCCCCAATGTTGGGCTCACTAGCTAAAAGCCAGATATCAAAATAAGATCATACATTAATCCATGAGAAGAGGCCCTTGCCTTTCCTTTATACTTTTGGCTCACCTTGTCCCTCCANGACTTTCATTTTATTAATATTTAATTAATTAATTAAATCACTTTAAATAATTAATTAACCTTTTTACCTTTGAAAAGCTCCTTATCTCTCCTTGTGGCTTCCTTAGTCACTGAAAGTCACTTCTAGCAATCCCATCCTGTAGTGTTTCTCTTCCCGATTCCAATGAGCTATTACACTGAGAGGTTCCTCCAAGAAATGTGCCCAAAATGACCTCTTCAGTGATTTCAATTAACTTATAGCTCAAAATAGTCAAAATCATGAAAATTGTTGGAATGCAATGAAACCAAAGACAACCTGTGCAGAATGGCTCATAATTATGGAATATGATGATCAATGCAAGCTGGACCCCACAATGCCTCTCAAATACCCCTGTACTCGCTATAACATCCATCTGGCTACTCTGGTCATCATAAATCTCTACACTGTGATGATGTCCCAAAGTGGGGACATTACATCCATGATGAAATCCAGAAAGGAGAATATGATTCTCTAATACATATCTCCACAGATGAGCAGATAAGAAGACATTTTGGTAAAGCTCCTATCCAAGATGAAAGATTTTGCGTACTCAAGCTAGAGCTCGTGGAAACAACTTCCCTCTTATTGAAAAATGAAGAAATGACTCTCCAAGTTAAGAGGGAGCACTGAAAAAATTATTGAAGACATTCATCCTTAAATTTGAAAAATAGTCCATCTTGGATAGATGCTTTCCTGCTTGGAAAGTGGATTGAGATTTCTGACGGACAGTGACTTTCCATTGTGGTTAACATGGGAAGTATTCTGATTGTTGATGCATCATAGACATCGACTTCCCATTGTGGTTAACATGGGGAGTGGTCTAGGGAAACCTCTCTTCTTGAGGGTTAGTCAAGAAGACTGGCCCGCCTCGCCAGACAACGATTTCTCATTGTGGTTAACATGAGGAATGGTCCATTTTGGAGGTTGATGCAGGACAATCTTTTCCTCTTGTGGTTAATGGAGGAAATGGTCTGGACAGTCATTCCTTAGGGTTTATACATTCTCTACAGGGCGCACTTTGATTAGTGTAGGAGGAATGTTCCAGGCTCAACAATCAGGGACAAACATTCCTTAGGGTTATACATTCTCTCCAGGGAACACTTTGATTAGGGAAGGAGGAATGGCCCAGGGTGGGGAATGGTCTAGGACAGACACTCCTTAGGGTTTATACATTCTCTCCAAGGCGCACTTTGATTAGTGTAGGAGGAATGGCCCGGGGTGAGGAGTGGTCCAGACTCAGACATTCCTTAGGGTTTATACATTATGTCCAGGGTGCACTTTGATTAGTGTAGGAAGAATGACCCAGGGTGAGGAATGGTCCATGCTCAGAGATCAGAAACAATCCTTCTTCCTTGTTTGTGAAGAATAGGGAAGATAGCCCATTGCTGATGAGGGCAGATATTCTTTCAAATCTCACAAACGTGAGTGAAAGATTGGCCTAGATGATTCATTTTATTGTGAACAATATTTTCTATGCAGGATGGCATCAGATGATTGTTATGGAGACTACCTATCTCTAGACAGTAGAGATATACTACTGTGGTGGATATATTCCACTATTTTGAGGCAAGTATTCTTTCAGAGCTCACAGATGTGAGTGAAAGATTGGCCCAGACAAATCAGTTTATATCATAACATTATTTCTGTGCAGGTTGCTATCATATGTTTGTTATGAAGACAATAGATATAGACTACTATGGTGGATGTGTTCCACTGTTCGTGAGGTAGATATTCTTTCAGAGCTCATAGATGTGAGTGAAAGATTGGCCCAAATAAATTAGTTTATATCATAACATTGTTTCTATGTAGATTGCTATTAGATGTTTGTTATGAAGACTGTATGACAATAGATGAGGACTACTGTGGTGGATATGTTCCATGGTTCACAACCTTACGTTGTTGATCAAGTACTTGTGTGTTACTTGGTGTGGTAGTGAACCACTGGATTGTAGTTATGTACTACTATGGATAGACACAGTTGTGTTCTATTTCTACCTTGAAGACTATCAACAGTTTATTGAAAATAATCACCATCCACACGAATGATGAACAGAGATTTTCCAGATGGAAATTGGTTCAAAGCATTTACTCCTCTAGATTATAAGAGTGGCTCTTGTATCACTCTATGGTATGAGTGACTTATCCAGCATCATGTCTAATTACTCAGATGAAGTATGGTTTCGAGAGATGATGCAGCTGATGGTGATGGCGATGCTCATGATCTAGTCATGAAATAGTCTAGACGACTATATTGATGCTACCGGGTAAATGGTATGTTTTTGTGCTCAAGTCCATTACCTGTAATACCTCTCTAGCTAGGAGGGAGTGTTAATATTATGGTAGTTGTGGGAGGTATTTATCTCCACGTGTGAACCTAGCGAGAATAGAAGACTCTGGAAAGCAAGAGAAAACCCTAATGAGTTGGCTAATAACCCTAGAAGTCTTGTCGGCTCAAGAAAATAATTTATATTAGGTTATTAGCCTCCAAGAGAAGAAGTCGACCAAAAATAATAATAATATACTGAACAGACACATATCCAGAAGGAGAAGTCGGCCCCAACAAATTTGGCAGAACCAGTATAAATACAAGGCGCCAGTTCTCATTTGGCAGCATCTTAGAATTGCAGTTCCCAGTTTGGTGCGCATTGCAATTCCCAGTTTGATGCGCAAGTGTGGAGGAGAGCTGCAGGTATAGCTGCAACAACAACAAGTTTTTAGTATTGGCTTGAATATCTCTTGGCTGAGGTTTGGACTATCTGATCAGCTTTTTGTGATGCACTATCCTTGGGGAAAGGTGCGCTACCCTTTGTTTGGCTATCTAGCCCAGGGTTTGCTTTCGAAGGAATTCTCAGTCAAGGTTAAGGTGCTCGGAGGGTGGCTTCAGCCTATGGTTGGGTGACGAGGGTATCGTCAATGGTAAAACGAGCACACGATATTCTATATTCTAACACTTATATCGATGCATGTATCCTTGTCCCCTCTTGCCAAGTATTTGGGCATGCGGAGAATACATAATTCCCATGTCCTTCAAAATTGTCAGTTTGTCTTATGCACCATTCTCGACAATCAAAAACCTCCATTCTCGACTATAAAAACCCTTCAAAATTGCCAGTTTGTCCTATGCACCATTCTCGACAATCAAAAACCTCCATTCTCGACAATCAAAAACCCCCTTTTGTTGACAAGACACTTGACAAAGCTAAGTGCATTATGCAAACTCTGCTTTGCATCTTTCAAAATCCATTGATTCGGCCCCAAACTAACACTATTGTTTTCCAGACTAACACTATTGTTTTCCGTCCCATGTTCTTGATCCTAGAAACCTTCACACTCCTCTCATCCCCAACCATAACCTCCTTTAAAGAGATCGATCATGCACTGAGTTCACATCAATGCTTAAGGTTGCAACCTACCTACCTTCAACGTAGGAGACTCCAAGGAGTTGATACTAAGCCTTTGCATGTACTCATGTTACCTCTTGCAAAACTTCACAGCTGCTTCCTCACACTCTATAAATAATTAACCAAATTTTTTATATTTTGTTTATGTTTTAAAATTTTCATATCCATGTCCTAAAGTCGAGAGTTGTACCAAATCCTTTGAACAATCCCTTCCAATTCCAAAAGTCCAAAAGTTTGAAGTAAATTTTGGAGTTCTCTCTAAAACAATTGCCTTAGATATTCCATGCAATCTAGCAATCTCTTTTATATAAATTTATGCTATATTAATTGCCATATGAATCAATTTAACTTGAATAAAATCAGTAGCTTTTGTTAATTTATATGAAGATACATAGTTAGTTGTTAGCATGCATATATAAACCATGATTTTTTGTTGTTGTGGAGATGGTTAGTTGTTAGCATGCAGATATAACCCATGATTTTTTGTTATTGTGGAGAGTTTCCCATCATTCTTCTCATAGGTTGTCTAAGAGCCTATGTTGTCATAATATGACTTGTAATAGAATGATGGGTATAGCTATTATGAAAACTGTATGGTAATTGAGTCATTGTGCATAAGAAATTATTAACATTGAGAGATAGGATAACCTCAGAGATTATAGAAGGGGACTTTGAAGAATTTTTATTTTTTTTAATATTTATAAAAAAAAAAGCAATTATAAATTTTATAAAGTTTTATCATATAATTAGAAAATCATCATTTAAACAGTATAGGATAAAGTAATTAAAAAATATTAGTTAAACCTAACTTCATTACTCATTACATTAGTAATTTTACAATTAAATCTCAATTATTAATTCATTACATAAAAATTTATTAATAAAATTTTTTTTAAATACATTTTAAAATTTTAGATTTTTTTTTTCATAATTAAATATGTTTATTTTTTTTTATTTTTTTTTCTTTTATGTAAAGATATAAATTTTATCATCACACAAATGCATAATGATTAAAAATAGGTATAAAATTAACATATTTGATACTATAACCACAAGGAGTTCTAAAAGAAGTCAAAATAATTTAGAGGAACAGATTTGATGCTCTGAATGAGTGATGCCGCACAATGACCTTACTCCGAACCGTCCCTCCGTGAATTGTGTGAGGGTGGGGTCGTACTATGCACAGTCCCATAAGACACCTTTATTTTAAAAAATTCACTCATATTTTTCTAAAAGTTTTTTAGTAATATGATATTCAAAATTATATATATATTAAAAAGTTTTATTTGTAATTAGTTTATGTTATAGTAATAAGTTTGTTTTTGATGTGATATTAATTTGTTTTTAACTATAAATTTGTGCATGCAATGTAATGTTTAACATAGGAAAACAAATATCTATTTTTTGATATAATAAAAAAAATTGTGTTTCTTATTTCTAATTGGTTGATAAAATTGAAGTGTTATTGCTTCCTTCACATCTTTTAATATGTAGAATTAATTACATAATCAATGAATTTCACCAATCACCACATCTAAATATAAAAAATTGTACTATGTATTTATTATTGTACATTATTATATTTATTATCTAATATATTATTTATTATTATATTTATAATATATTTATTATACTTATTATATTTATGAATATTATAGTTTAACTTTACTATGTGTGTAATTGTATTTTTATTGAGTCTATTTAATTTTTGTTATTGTTATTTTTATTTAATTAAGTCAATTTTAATTTTTTAATGTAGTCTTATCTAACATAACATAATGCTACAACACTCTAGATGCAATTATTATATATTAAAATATATATTTTTTTAAGTTTGTATATTGTCAAATTATAGTCTTTCCAAAATTGAGTTAAAAAATACTTGTGTTTGAGCAACAATCACATTTAAGTAAAAGTAGTTGATATACGTCGATGGGCCCCATTTTCCACTCTTTTTAAATTAATGGAGCAGATAGGCTTATATCAACCACTTTTACTTAAATGTGGTTGTTGCTAGTTGACAATCGACATGTGTGGAGCACAACTATTAATCTATTAATACATTTTAAATGTAATAATTAAGTATTGATCACACTACCAACCTTCCTAACCTCTTAACTCAACAAAAATATGGTGATCTTGGAAAACTTCTCTTAATGTTTTTCGAGCACAGAAACAAAATTCTAAAGAATCATCATCATCATCATCATCATCATCATCATCATCATCATCATCATCATCATCATCATCATCATC
>ML804611.1:36104-52757 GCA_009831015.1 Picea engelmannii | reverse complement strand
TCCCGCCTGAGCAGGAAACCGGGACAGCTGGGCATCCATGTCCATTTGTCACACAGTGTGCATAGTTAGCAAAATTAACAGAGTTGACGGTGCGACGTCCTGCCCGAAGGAAACCAGGACTTACAGTCGCAAGCATGAAACTGTTTCTTCTAACTAATGCTAAGACAACCTGGTAACTAGCTATCATAAGGCATAAAATATAACAACAACACCAAAACCAGAGTCGAGTTTTAAACATGAAGTAACCTCTGAACCGGGTTGCTTGTCCTAGACCTCAAAGTGCCTCCATCTCGCTAGGAACGAGTAGGTGCGCGCACAAGTCGGACATTGTTTCTTTGACGATGCTCTGGAATGTGCCGCAAAGAACATGTCGAGCCGCTGATCCATTCGCGCCAGGCGGAAGATTTGATCGTCCAACTTGTTCCTAATCTCAAAAAAGAGATTGAGGTATCCCCAGTCAACTGAAGGTGGCTACTCCAGGAGGTGGCTATCCATGAACTCCTCGCTGGTGGCCGCCTCTGCTTCCTGTGTCCTGTGCAGATGACGCGCTCGCCCTGTCTCCTCCGCTTCCTCGATGGGCTCGGGAGGAGCCTCCTCTTCCACGTAACAGGGGGAGTAAGGCTTCTCTGTGGTGGCTATGGAAGGGTGAAGCACATTACTTGCAGGCTGTCGTATGCTGTGCAAGCCAAAGCTCATGCTCGGGTTCCAATTCTCTGGTACCATGAACAGGGTGTGCCCAGGAGGGCTTGGCAGGCCTCCTTTCGAGATGACCTCCTCCATGTATGCCATTGGAGGCGTACGTGGTCTGGTCTTTCGTCGCCTAGCTGCTATCGCCATAGCTTTCTCGAAATTCTCCTTTCGCTTGCGACGTGACTCCGTCGCATACCAGGCCGCTCCCCGTCGCGGTTTCCCTCGAGCTCGGGGCATGGCGGGATCCCAGTGAAAGATCTGAATGCTGCCGGTGTCTGTCAAATTGCTCCTGAGGAATGGCGAGGTTGCCGAGTGCGACCACTGTGCCAGTTAAATGGGAGAGAGGTTGCCGCAGCTCTGGTTCACCTGTGAGACGGAGGCCTCCCGGAGTGATTTGTTATTTGGTGTTGCTACTCGGACAATGAGCACTGATATCAAAACAATTTGCATAGCCGAAACATTAACCATCGCCATTAAACTCTGCTGGATAGTGCTCTGGTGAGGGGTACCCTTCCCTTGCGCGAGGGGCCTCATCGTATGAATGCTCCTGTGCGGATTCATGCGGGGTTAATGTCTAAGGTGATGTGAGCCGGTGGATACATTAAAGTTGCGTCCCAGCTCGCTCCCGCGTGGCACTATCGCGCCCCATGTCACCCCATCCGAGGAAATAAAAATATATATATTAATAGTGTATATAGTGTATAAATGTATTAATGTAAAATTACATAAATGTAGAAAGCACAAATATATTTGTTAATAAATATATTAATATTTTATTAATTAATGTATTAATATATAAAAAAAATTAATATATTAAAGTATTAATTTAATAATGTAACATATTAATAAACAAATAAATAATATAACCTATTAATTAATTAATAAATTAAAACATTAAAAACAATGCAAAAATAATAAATATAATAATAATATATAAATACATAAATGTATAAAAGTAGTAATATATTAATTAATTAATATCTTAATGTATAAATATTAGTATATAATGTAATGTATTAGTGTAACATGTTAAGTAATAAATACTTTAATAATATATTGTATTAATTAATTTATACATTAAGATATTGCAATAAAAAAATAAAAATAAAGAAATAATATAACCTATTAATTAATTAATTAATATAGTAAAAAATTTACTAATTAATTAATTTAGTAATACATAAAATTAAAGTATTAATAAAAAATCTATTAATTAATTAATAAAGTAATATAACCTATTAAATATTAAGTATTAATTAATATAATCTATTATTTAATTAATAAAGTAAAACATTTACTAATTAATGTATTAATACATAAAATTAAAGTATTAATCAATTAAATAATTAATACCTTAATGTGATATATAAATTAAGTATCAATACATTAATGTATAATATAATATTTTAATTAGTAAATACCTTAATAATATATAATATATTGTATTAATACATTATACATTAATAAAATGTCACAGAACAAATAAATTATTAATAATGTGGTTATTGATAACTATTAAAGTATTACTAATTTATTGATAAATTAATAAATAAATATATTATTAAGAAATTCTTAGGTTATTAAGAAATTAAAATCTTATTAATTAAATTAAAGTATTAATTAATAACAACCTATTAATATAATCTATTAATTAATTAATAAAGTAATATAACCTATTAAGTATTAAGTATTAATTAATATAACTTATTAATTAATTAATAAAGTAAAACATTTATTAATTAATGTATTAATACATCACTAATTAACTTGTAAGTTTAGAATCACATGGTGAAGGGGATTGATGATGAGAGACCTGGGTGTCGGATGAGGGTTTATGACAATGGCAGAGACGAATTGAGCAGGTTTTGGTTTATGACAAACGGGAAGTGATCAAAGACCGCGCGGTTAACATAGTTTTCAGAATAAGGTTGGTGCAGTTTGGGCCCCTTACCGAAGAATGGAGTCGCTACAGGACAAGGGCACCTCCTTTTCCTCGGACGTCGCGGGGCGCACCTCACCTTCTCTGGCATTATCTTCGAGGGGCGTTCTAGCTACTATCTAACATGTGACAGGTGGGTCAGGTGAATTAATTCAATCCTGGCACACAAGGCTGGGGGACAACGATAGTTTTTTGCCACAAAGCGAGGTGGTTGAAGGCTCAGGGTTTTCGGTGGCGGATTGGTTAAGTCTAATTTCCTCTTTGGAACAACAACTGTTATCTACATATGGTCCGGTATAATCTGAAGGATAGGGTGGGAAACTCCCCTTTTACACCGAACCACAAGGGGGCTTCAAAGGGAGTCTAGGGTTTGTTGTGGGGGAGTTATCCACTAGGTATAACGCACTTTTCTGGGACCTACTTGAGACCCAATATATTGAGAGACAGATAGGGCATTCAGAAGGTTTCACTGCCACACAAGGTTTTTCACCTTCAGACTTCCTGGTGGAAGTCGAACAGGTTGGGGATACGGAACCCAAGATTGCAGGATGCGTAGTCGACTCTTCTATCCCTACTGATTTTTCCATTGAAACCAAGAAGATAATTCCTGCCAATAATTCACAAAAGGGGGAAAAATCAAACATTGCCCAGCACAGCTCAGAAGGACGACAGTCTAAAGTGGTCAGGTGTGCTAGGGAAAGAATTGGTGTTGAGCGTCTTGTCTTCGGTGAGGACGTTGCCATGGGCAGAATCTTGGACTTTACAGAAAGAGCAATGGTGGGGAGGGTCAGTGGGAAAAAATTGGGTGTGGATTTCCTCAAAATCTGGGTTACCAATTTCTGGTTACCTAAGATCTCCAAGATGCCCCACATTAGGCTACTCACTAGAGGGTGGTTTTCCTTTGTCTTCTCCTCCTCGGATGATGTGGATTGGGTTCTAAATAAGGTTTGGAGCTTCATAGACACCCCTACAATACTCAAACGTTGGACGCCCACTTTTGATGCAAAGCGAGAACGGGTTGATGAGGAACCCATTTGGGTAAGACTCCCGGGCCTCTCGATGCAATACTGGAATACACACCGATTTGCGGCAATTGGAAACCTATTGGGCAAATACCTCGAAGCGGATATGTCTTTTGAAGTCATGGGTTACATGACGGTGGCTCGCATTCTGGTCTAGATTAATCTGCGGAAGGGTTTATATCAAGAGATTACCATCGAATCGACTGTCGAGACCTTTGTAGAAACCCTGAACTATGAAGGAATCCCTTTTAGGTGCCATAGATACCATGTCTATGGACATGGTGTGGAAAATTACCCACTACCATTCAAGGGAAAAGACCGGATGGCATTTGGAAAAAGATCCTCCTCCTCTCCTCCTAGAAATAAATGGGAACAACAGATGGGCGCAGGGGATTCCAAAGGAAAGGAACAACAACATACTGAAGATGTACGCACCGTGAGACAAGGCTAGGGTAGCGGGTACAACCAGGGACCTAGGCAGACTGTGCTTTCGGCAACTGGAACTTCTTCTTCACCTTCTTTGGAACATCTACTCCGTTGTGATCAAGAACTTACGGGTATGTCAACTTTGGAAATATCTTTTTTTACTTCTTTGGAATCTTTTGATCTGGTTGAAATTTCTATATTTCCTTCACTTACTTCGAGAGGGAAACCTCTATCCTTAGTCAGTATATCCTCTCTCCACTATCCCTTCTCCTCCTCCTCGTCGATTTTTTCACCCTTGTTGGTCACACCATCTGTTATCACATATTCTTGAAAGGGCATGTTTTTCCTTTGAAGTTGGCCATTGGGTGACTAGATGCGAAAGAAAGGGTTTAAAAAACCCACGAATGTGTTTTATCCAAGGTCGTCGTCCGCGACCAAGCTTATTTTTTAATGGCGGAGATTCCTTGTAGGCAGAACAGATCGACGATCCGCAGAAATCGGGACTCCAAAAAGTGGATAAAATTGTTCATTAAAGTCCCAAAATGTCGAGTCCCGATGTGCTGAAGTCCCGAAACCCGAGATTCGTGGGAGTCGTCCGATCTAGTGGGGATAGGTGGCAGTAGGTCGAATTTTTGTGGTTTCGCGTCTTGGGAGATGCAGAGGTAAGAGTTGTTAGAACTCGCGATGTCTGAAATCACGAAAAGATCGCAGTCGTTGATCAAGGAAAGATCCAGACCGTTGGATCAACTTTTCGCGTTTTCATCAGTCGGGAAAGTAGGAGGGTGAGTCTTGAAGACTCGCGACTCGCGAAGTTCCAAAATTATCTTATCCATCCGACTAGGGGAGCATGTGGCAGTAGGTAAGCGAAATCAAAAAGCGCTTGAAGAGTGGGCCCATGCTCACAGCCCATGGTCATATCGAAGCGGGTCTAGGGAGAAAGTGCCCATCACGAGGAGCCTCAACCATCGGATGCATAGCAGATCCGACCATCGATCGGAGCAAGGCCATTTTGTGAGTTCAACCATCAGGATATTGGGAGTTAAGCATAGAGTAGATCCCTGATACGTTAAATCTTGATGCACCCTTAGAGGTTTAGCGCTAGGTCATGACCCACGGTCTTGTGTAGGCAAAAGTGCAAATTCCCCAGGTCCGTGTCAAAGAGAAAAGGCACCCACGTTCGTTACATAGTGAAACCGTCATGGTTTCAAAATCACTAGGTAAGCTTAGTAGTCCAACAGCAGTGCGAAACAACCCTTGGGCTTTTAGTCTCGTTGCGTTCCCGAGAAGGAGAAGTAAATGAAGGTGGAGTGGTAGTTGAAGTTTCAACTCACTCCATAAATGAAAATAATGGAGGGTCTAGTTGCAGAGACAGAGTTGTCAGCTCATAGCCCCCTTCGATCGACCTTTTGCTTACAAAACCCATGCTGAGTTAAGATGGCATCTAACAAAGGAATACCTACATAGTCTGATTGAGAAGACGTCGCGCCATGGGAGTTTGAGCACGCCTCTGTTGGGCAAATTTTTGATTATATGTAGGGAGTTTTGTCTTTTTGTAAGGGGTCGATGGTTGAGCTAAGCTCCCAATTTGTAAAGTTTTAATGAACTCTCTAGTTCTCTGGTTATGTATATTCATTTGAGACATCTTGTTTAATGTAAGTCAGTTTCCTTTCATCTCTCTGTAATGGTTGTGTTAGAATGCTCGGGCATGGATGATCCAGTCGAGGGTAGTTATGTTTTTGTGATGTAGGTTTGATCATAGTGGCATTGCAACCAGTTTTAATCAGTTTCTTTTGTTCTCTTTTCCCTCTGATACTGAGAGCTTGGGCATGGATGATTCAATCGGGTTGTTGTGGTTGTATTGTAATGTATGTTTGATTGCAGTACTATTATAGTGTCCTCAGTTTCTTGAAGTCGTGAATTCAAGAGGTTCTTGTATTTGAAGTTTTTCCTCCTTAGGTTGTTGGAAGACTGAATTTCCATAGCATACCTCTTCACTCTCCTCAAGTTCTTCCCCCTACTCACCACTATACCAAACTTACTGACTCAAGTTAGACCAAGACCTCACCTACTTGTGCTTTCCAACCTAGTTTTCTGAGTTAGAACGATACCATCCTGAGTCTGCATCCATTATATCGCCTTTAAATTTATTCATTGTGACATACAAAATGATGGGTATCGGGCTTGCCTTTCCTGCAATCTAAAGGGTGACTTCTGGTGCTAACATTTATGGCACCGTTGTCGGGGACGAATTGAAGATTTTCCCTGGGTAGAACGACATTGAGCCTCTGATTCTGAAGGTGCATCAGATATCAGAGCCATTCAAGATTGTGTTTGCACCTGGCGACTCCTCTTAGGTGACTCCACTATTGCAGTGCCTCTGGCTACACCTGGTAGCCCCTGGAAGAACACAATGCTCAGATATGGTCTTTGATGGTGAGAAAAGACTAGACACACTCATTCTACATATCATTCACCTGGAAACTTCACAATCAAAAACTCCACGGGAGGGGATCCTGTTGACAGAATATGACCATGCTGAAGGGAAAGACCAAGTATCAGTTTATGAGCTTGCTTCATGAAATCTTGTTTTTATTTATCATCTCATTTCTTTTTTCCCCTTAACTTATAGAGAGGATTATCCTCTACGTTATATATTCAGATGACCTTAAGCCTTCTCTTGTTCATCCATCCTTGGAAGAAGAAAGAATACCCTCTTCTTGTGTTGTAGATATTGATCGCGTGCCTTCACCTCTTCCTTTTCATAAAGATGAGATTTGTATTGCGCCTCCTCATGAAATTGATCACCCTTGTAGCCCTGAGGAGGTTAAAAATTATTCACAATCTTCTCAAATCTCATTACCTCCTTTGGTTCCTGCTGAGCCCTTCCATCAACTCGTTAGTCCCCATGATCGGCCCACTTCTTTTCAAATTAAAATAAGAAATAAGTTGTTTAAACCTCTAAGGCTGCCATGTCACCTTAACCCTTATCCTCATAGTACCTTTGAGTATCTTCCTCGGTTTTCTAGAGTAGACCATGTTACAGTCAAAAGGCACTTGGGAGCCTTTGAGAAATTTATTGATTAGTTTGAGATCGTCTATGACGATGTTACTATGAGGTTGTTCTCACTTTCCCTATCTAGAGATGTTGTTGTGTGGTTTAGTTGTCTAGAAGCCGGTTCTATTGGACCGAGCTATGCCATGCATTTTTAAAGTGTTGGGGAGAGAAGAAATCCCTCGATCAATACTGGTATGAATTTAATGCCTTGAAGAGAGGGGAAGATGAAGCCTTGGTTGTCTTCAACATGAGGTTTTATAGCGTCTATCATAGTATGCCTATGGATATCATACCCATGGAGATTTTTTCCATGGTGTACTATATCATGGCTCAGCATCCAGAGCTTGTCCTTCTCCTAAGAGAAAGGAAATATTCATCATTGAGACATCTGTTTGAGGATGCTGAAGAGGTCGAAGAGAACATCAGGGCTAGTAGGTGGGTTCAGAGGCAGGCAGATCTGCATGAACATGAGAAGGAAGAATGTCAATCTATTTTAGATTATGAGCAAGAAGATAGTGAATATGAATCAGATCTAGAACAACAACCAAGAAGTAGGTATGATTCACAGTTGGAATCAAGTTCTTCATCATTTGCAGATTTTTCTATGGATGGGAATGCATACCCTTCTTATGCCCAGTTTCCAGAACATTTTGAGCATGAAGTAGTATCTGATTGCATTAATAGCTATATGTTCTTGACTGATCATAGTCATCATGATCTAAATCCTGTTGCCCCTTTATATGATGATCATTTTTCTGGAGGAAAAACTACAACTGTTGATGATCGAGAGTTTTTTTTCAGATGAAGGAGAAGGGCATTTATTTACGAGCAGAGATATTTTTGCAGAAGAGCATCCTGACCTTCTAAAGAAGCTAGGATTTTTTCATAGTATTCATGATCCCGTGGCCATATACAAGGAGTCCTACATTTCATATTTTCTGAAATGTTCAAATTGCATTAGTTCACCAATACTCACAGGTGAGTATAGTGTTATGAAAGATTTCCAAGACCACACTATAGAGCATTTTCCTTTATTAATTAAGGAAAAGCATCGGGTGGAAATCAGTTATCCTAGACTCTCAGAAAACATAGAGCATCATGAAGAGGAGGAGGTTAGTGGGAAATTTATTTTCTATCCAGGACCTGTAATTGAGCAGGTATCACCTGGTGTCAGCGAATTTACATCTGTCCTCTGCCCACCTATGCACTCTGAAGACATCACACAACAGGTGAACAACAATGAGGGGCAGGAGATGATTTCTGACCAGTCGAGCTCCCCTAATTATAAATTTTGTGACCCTGTGGGGTTATATATGGATCTATGCTTTCCAAAAGCTTTGGAGCCTGCAGATTTATTCGCCTTATCAGCATTTGGGGGTATGGACAACGTTCCCAACCATGTCTTTATTTTTCTATCATACCTCCCTAACATTTTTTGGAGCATCTACAATAAAGAAAAGGATCGAATCACTGAGCAGTCTGGGTAGCTATGGTGAAAGTTTGCTTTCACATAACACTATGTAGAAATCAGTCAGTTTAGGTTCTATACATAAATAAGCTCCGGTGGAGCCCATGTTTTTTATTTTTGTTTTTTATCGGCATGTAGTCCTCAGCAAGATGTTTTTTATCATGATTCCATAGCCCAACAGAAGGCAACTAGAACTGCAAAAGGAGATCTTAGAGCCTCGCAGGGAGGAATCTATCCCCCATAGAGCGTAATGTTATCACATATTCTTTCAAGGGTATGTTTTTCCTTTGAAGTTGGCCATTGGGTGACTAGATGCGAAAGAAAAGGTTTAAAAAACCCATGAAGGTTTTTTATCCAAGGTCGTCGGCTACAACCAAGCTTATTTTTCAATGGTGGAGATCCCTTGCAGGCAGAACAGATCAGCAATCCATGGAAATTGGGACTCCAAAAAGTGGATAAAACTGTTCATCAATGTCTCGAAATGTCGAGCGTCGATGTGCCGAAGTCTCGAAGCTCGAGATTCGTGGGAGCCCTCCGATCTAGTGGGGACAGGTGGCAGCAGGTCGGCTTTTCATGGTTTCTCATCTCGGGAGATGCAGAGGTAAGAGTTGTTAGAAATCGCGATGTCCAAAATAGTGAAAAGATCGTAGTCGTTGATCAAGGAAGGATCCATACCATTGGATCAGATTTTCATTTTTTTGTTAGTCGAGATAGTAGGAGGGCGAGTCTTGAAGACTCGCGACTAGCGAAGTTGCAAAATGATATTATTCGTCCGACTAGGGGAGCACGTGGCATCTGATAAACAAAATCACAAAGCGCTCGAAGAGTTGGCCGATGGTCGTAGCCCATGGTCATATTGAAGCGGGTCCAGGGAGAAAGCACCCATCGTGAGGAGCCTCAGCCATCAGATGCATAGCAAATCCGACCGTCGATCGGAGCAAGGCCATTTCGTGATTTCAACCATCGAGATATTGGGAGTTAAGCACAGAGAAGATCCCCGATATGTAAAACCCTGATGCACCCTTCAAGGTTTAGCGTTGGGTCATGGCCTGCGGTCTCATGTAGGCAAAAGTTCAAATTCCCCAGGTCTGTGTCAAAGAGCGAAAGCGCCCACATTCGTTACACAATGAAACCATCATGGTTTCAAAATCACCAGGTAATCTTAGCAGTCCAACAACAGTGCGTAGCAGCCCCTGGGCTTTTAGTCTCGTTGTGTTCTCGAGAAGGAGCAATAAATGAAGGCGGAGTGGTAGTTGAAGTTTCAACTCGCTCCATAAATGAAACGCATGGAGGGTCTAGTTGCAGAGATAGAGTTGTTAGCTTAGAGCCCCCCTCGATTGATGTTTTTCTTGCAAAGCCCATGCTAAGTTAAGGTGGCGTCTGACAAAGGAATACCTGCACAGTCTGAATGAGAAGACGTCGCACCATGGGAGTTCGAGCACGCCTTTGTTGGGCAAATTTTTGAGTATATGTAGGGATTTTTGTCTTTTTGTAACGGGTCGATGGTTGAGCTAAGCTATCGATTTGTAAAGTTTTAATGAACACTTTGGTTCTCTGGTTATGTATATGCATTTGAGACTTCTTGTCTAATGTAAGTTAGTTTCCTTTTGTCTCTCTGTAACAGCTGTGTTAGAACGCTCAGGCATGGATGATCCAGTCGAGGGTAGTTATGTTTTTGCGATGTAGGTTTGATCACAGTGGAATTGCAACCAGTTTTAATCGGTTTCTTGTGTTCTCTTTTCCCTATGATACTAAGAGCTCGGGCATGGATGATCCAATTGGGTTTCTATGACTGTATTGTAATGTATATTTGATTGCAGTATTGTTATAGTGTCCTCAGTTTCTAAATTCGTGAATTCAAGAGGATCTTGTATTTGAAGCTTTTCCTCCTTAGGCTGCTGGAAGACTGAATGTCAATAGAAGACCTCTGCACTCTCCTCAAGTTCTTCCCCCTAATCACCACTATATCAAACTTAATGACTCAAGTTTGACCAAGACCTCACCTGCTTGTGCTTTCCAACCCAGTTTTCTGAGTTAGAACGATACCATCCTAAGTCTGCGTCCATTAGACTGCCTTTAAACTTATTTATTGTGACATACAAACTGATGGGTATCGGGCTTGCCTTTCCTGCAATCTGAAGGGCGACTTCTGGTGCTAACATTATCCACAAACTCGGGGTGACTAGGAGCTTCATTGTTGTCTGGGAACATGAACTCTACCAGACTGCCTCCCTCACCAGTTGGAGATGCCCCTTCCCTTACTTTAGGAGCCGCCTCCCCAACCTCTTTGGAAACTTCGCGTCTAACCACCCTCCCTCCTACTTTAGCCACTCCCTCGGCCTCAATAGACTCCACTTCGGAAGACAACAGAGTTCATTACCACCTTAGAAGTAGATAGATGGTCAAGGAGGACACCCTGGAGAATGGCTCTCTCTTGACGAATGGTCGAGAGTTGGGGTCACTACCTCAGTTACACTCAGTGGGTAAAGGCAAGGGCTGCAAATCACATTTATATCTGGCACAAGATCGGGCCAGAATTAACTTGGCATCATGTAGACAATCCTCAATCAAATGGGTGCTTAGAGAAAAGCTTCCCTGGGAAGGAGTTACCTCATGAAAATCCTCTCTTTCAATTATCGGGGGTTGGCGAACCTTTCTAAAAAATCATCCTTACGAAGATTGGTTGATCAATGCTCGCCAGATATCACTCTTCTACAAGAAACTCTAGGGGATAGCGCAACAGTGGTTAAGACCTTGGAAACTCTACTCCCTGGATGGATGTTTGCAGCAGTAGATGCTAGAGGCCTCTAGAGGGGTTTGGCCACTGGATGGAAGAAATGGAACTGCAAACTGGAAACTGTCTGGGGTTTTACCTTGGGGATTGAACTTACTATTTTCTCCACAGACCTAGGACGCAATTTAACAATTATAAACATCTATGGTCCTCACCAGGATAGACAATTGTATTGGAACTCACTTGTTGAGTGCGATTGGTTTAAGCATAAAGATTTTATACTTGGTGGAGACATCAACTTCTCTTTAGGTGCCTTGGAGGTATGGGGACCTAAAGCGGAGCTCGACCCATTAAACAATTTCTTTCTAAATTTCCTAGACCAGGGGGCGCTAGTGGACATGGAACCCCAAAAAATCTCTCCTACCTAGTGTAACAGATGGGTTGAGCCAGACCGGGTGGAAAAACGACTGGACAGATTCTTACTGACAGATGATCTTCTGGATTCATCTTCTTTGGTACAACAATGGGTAACTTATGGGGGAGAATTAGATCATCTTATGATTCTGTTCGAATTCAGGCCCATTTCTAGAAGGGTTACAAGCCCCTTCAAATTCTTCGAGGGTTGGCTCACGGATCCAACCTCTCTTGATCTAGTAAGGGATTTATGGTTGAAACTGCCAGATCAATCCCAGACCCCAGCGATAGTACATTTTGTTGAGAATCTCAAAAGACTCAAACAAGCAACAAAAAATTAGGCCAAAGTGAAGCAACTAAAAGATGATCAGTAACTGAGAGATATCGATTTGGAACTAACAGAACTACAAGATGAGGCTGGTCGGGGGTTCTTTATCCAGGAAACAAAAGACCACCTGTATGGTTTTGAAAAAAGACGCTGGGTCATCCTGGAAGAAAGAGAGGCACATTGGAGGCTAAAGTGTCAGGCATTGTGGCTAGCTTGCGGAGATGAAAACACAAAATTCTTTCAGGCCTTTGCCAAAGGTCGGAATATGGCCAACACCATTTGGAGCCTACGGAATCAGAGGGGGGAGGAAGTAACAATGTTCAACGATTTATCTGATTTGGGTACCAATCATTTTAATGCACTTTTTAAAGCTCGGGAGGAGACATCCATTGCGGAAATTATTAAGGTGGCCCAGCTCTTCTCTAGATTTGTAGAAGAGGATGAATTTGGATCCTTAATGACCCCGATTACTGAAAAAGAGTTGTTATAAGTATTACACACTTTCCAAAAAGGGAAGAGTCTTGGTCCAGACGATTGGCCAATTGAATTCTACTTGGGGTGATTTGACATTCTTGGATTTGATCTCCTGCAGGTGATTGAAGAATTGAGGGTGAGAGGACATATACACAACCAAATCAATACTACTTTCATAGAACTGATCCCTAAGACAGACAACATGTCCTCCTTTGAAGACTTACGACCAATCTCCCTTTGTAATTGTCTGTATAAGATAATCTCATAGGTTATCGGTAGAAGGCTAAAGGTAACTCTCTCTAAACACATCTCTGGGGAAATATTTGGTTTTCTCGAAGGCAGGAAGATACATGAGGCTATTGGAATAGCACAAGAAGGTCTACACAACATAAAACTAAAGAAGCTAAAAGCAACCGTGATTAAAATAGATCTATCCAAAGCCTTTGATAAGGTAAACTGGTTATACATCATAATTCTTTTGATTCATCTGGGCTTCAGAATGGTCTTCATCAACTGGATAATGGCTTGCTTGAACACGGTCTCCTTCTCCATTTTACTCAATGGTTCTGCCACAGTTTTTTTCAAGAAGAAAGAGGAATACGACAAGGATGTCCCCTATCTCCTCTACTCTTCCTCCTTGTAGCCGAAAGCCTTAGCCGCTACTTTGCATAGGCAAAGGTGGGTGGGCATTTCTCTGGTATTAAAATCTCAAATGGGATGGTCATTACTCACTTACTCTTTGTGGATGATATACTAATATTTTGCGATGGATTGAAGAGGGATGCAAACTTATTATCGGAGGGTCTCACACTTTTCAAAATAGCAACGGGCATGGAAATTAACACACAAAAATACAATATACTCGTCTCTCGGATTAGGGATGAGGACATACACCACTATTTAGATATTCTCCCCTTCCAAACATAGGATCTGGAATAAGGCCTCAAATACCTTGGCTTCCACTTAAAACCAAATGATTATAGGAAGAATGATTGGACGTGGCTTTTGGAAAAACTAGAAAAAAGACTCCAAGTTTGGAGAAATAAATGGTTATCAAGGGCAGGTAGGTTAGTCTTAATAAAGTTGGTGCTGGAAGCAATCCCAGTATACTGGATGTCCCTCTCATGGATCCCAAAAGGAATACTAGAAAAAGAAAGAAGAATTTCTTTCTCATATCTCTGGAGGTTGAAATCAGAAAATCGAGTGATGCCCTGGGTCCGCTGGGAGAAAATTATGAAACCAAAGGCCTTGGGTGGATGGGGACTAAAAAACATTTTTCTGTTCTCAAAAGCTCTGGCGGTAAAATCAGTTTGGTGACTAATTTCGACAACAAGCCTGTGGACCAAAGTGACCCTTCAAAATTATGTGGCCCCACTCTCTTTACTAGAATGGATTAGGAGCTTGGGCATCAGAACTTCAGGGATCTTAGTAATGTGGAAGGCGGTACAACGGGCCTTTGATGTGGTTGGTAACTCCTTAGCCTGGCAGGTAGGGTCTGGTAACTCACTTAGAATCGAGCGAGATCCATGGGTAGGTTGCTTACGAAACACATCCTCCAAGATGAACTTTGCTCAACCTTAGATCGGGGGGGGTTTCTACCTTGCCCAAGTTGTCGATCCCCTCCACACAACAATGTGGCAACAAGGATGGAAAAAGGGGAGAACCTTGGGACTCAATGCGCCTCAAGATATTCTTTGGGACCGATATATCCTTGCACTTAGGAGGGAAAGCATCTGTTTAACTGAACGGGAGGATGAACTCATTTGGGATGGTGATCCGAGAGGCACTTATACTCCAAAAGCAGGTTACGTTCAACTAAGCATTGTACTGTTACAAAAAGAAGAGAAATGATGGTGGAGGAAACTGTGGAAGTTGAAAAGTCCAACCAAAGGCAAACTCTTGGTTTGGTCTATTCTAGAAAACAAAATCCCCACCTGGGATATTCTTCAGAAGAAACAATTCCATGGGTCAAGCTAGTGTTCACTTTGCATAACGCAAGACGAAATGACAGATCAATTATTTATGCACTGCCCCTTCACCTCATCAGTCTGGATGGAAGCCTCCAATTTAAACCCCTAACATAGGCTGATGGCGAGGAGCCTCCTTCAAAGAAGCTTTACAAGACTGGCTTAAGCTGACAACTCCAAAACACTTAAAATCCTTGCCTATCCTAACTGCATGGGGAATCTGGATAGCCAAAAACAACGCACTATTTCGGGACGACCCTCAGTGACCTCTGTGGGTGGCCACAAACTGCTTAAGCATAATCGATCATCTCAATCAAGGAAAGAGTTCGGGACGGGGCTGAGGCCGAGCTCCCCTAGAGGAATATATCGACAAAGGTATTCCATGGGCCTATTTTGATGGCGCGACCTTAGGGGATCAACTACTCTGCGGGGGGGAGGATGATTATATCTAATAGAACAACACTATTATCACATTAGAGTTGGGTTGGGACGCAGTACAAACAACTATGCTGAAATCTAGGCATTAAAAATACTACTCCTTTTTGCAGCAGAAAAGGGCATTACCACTCTACAAGTCTTTGGGGACTCTTTGATCATCATCAATTGGGAAAACCAAGCACAAATTTGTCATATGACTAGACTTAGACCTTACTTGGCAGAAGTTTTGAGGATCATTCTCACTTTTGACACTATCTCTCTCTCTCATATATACAGGGAAAGGAACTCCATGGCTGACCGACTATCCAAAGAAGCCACGCAGCTAGATTTTAGAAGCTGGCACATCACAGAACATATGGAAGATGGAAGTTTTTACTTTCACAAGCCCTTCCAGGAAGAAAAAATATAAAGAATTGCAGCTGATATCATTTTTTGGGCACTCTCATCACGAACACAAAGTGTATAATTGACAAATAGTTTTCGATACTTTTGGTACCGATGTATAACTGGAAAGTATATGGGTGGTTGTCCACTCACCACTTGATTTAAGATTGGCATATTTTGTAATGAAGAACACACATAAATGTAAGAGACACTACACAGACAATATATATTCTTGGCTATCTTCAATAGCAAATATATATCTGTGAATGTAATTTTATACCCTTTAATAAAATTACTATTTTTTTCCGTGGGAATTTTTTTTTAATGTATTAATACTTAAATACATAAAATTAAAGTATTAATCAATTAATTAATTAATACCTTAATGTGATGTATAAATTAAGTATCGATACATTAATGTATAATGTTACGTAATAATGTAACATTTTAATTAATAAATACCTTAATAATATATAATATACAATATATTGTATGAATACATTATACATTAATAAATTGCTAAAGAACAAATGCATTATTACATTAATCATTAAAGAAATAGTTAATTAATGAATACATTTATAAACACTGAATAAAATTAAAAAAATATTAAAGTATTATTAATTAATATATTAACAAAGCATCCATACAAATCTAAGAAAGTAATAAGGTGTCCAAAAATATAATAATACATTAAAATATTAATGTATTAACACAATATTCATACACTAAAACTACAATAAAGTAAAAATATATTTGTAATACATTATTATTTATACATTAATAAAGTATTAAATTATTTTTTTAATATTTTTTCTTCTTATTATAAAAAAAAACACTAATACAAATAACCCTAACCTAAATTTTAATAGGAATAATCCTAACCCAAATCTGTTACTAATAGTAACTCTAATAACTCTTATTATTTTTTTAATACAAATTGTTATTTTCTTATTATTATAAAATAAACCTTAATACAAATAACCTTAACTTTAATAAAACCATAACCCTAATTTTAATGGGAATAACTCAAACCCTAATGTGAGTCTAACCCTATACCTACTAAGTATTAACAATAATTGAAATGTATAACAAGAGTGATAACTTTAAAATTTAATGCATTTATAATAAGATTAGTGTTTAATGTATTGATATTTATAATATTGTGAAAAACATGTTATTTACATGCATAATGCATTAATAAATACATTACATTATTACCATAAAACACAATTCATATTTATAAATAATGATATTTATAACTCATCTCACTTGTATTTATATTTATAATATTGTGAAAAACACTATTTACAT
>ML804611.1:11467-28720 GCA_009831015.1 Picea engelmannii | reverse complement strand
CAATTTTGTAGTGATACCAATTTTGTAGTGATCAAGTCTTTCAAAACTTAATATAATTACTTTCTTATTTAATAACCAAAATACTCCTCCTGAGTTTTTACTGACTTTCCTTTGTCAAATAGAACAAGAGTATGAATATTACTGGTCTTTTTTATCTTCTTCTTATTCGTCTTTGATATTTCATAGGAATATCAATTGAGGAATTATACCAATTGATTTAAATACCAATTTTGTTATCAATTGATCTTTGTTGAATGATACTCCTTGAACTTCTCTGATACCTTTATTTTTTCCTCTTCTTGTATTCTACAACTAACCCTACCAATGATTTTTCTTTTGACCACTAATCTATAGATAGTCAAGATTGTCCATATGTTAATTTAGAAACTCTTTGGCATAATCCTTTGATTTTGTAAAAACCAATTTAAACTTATTTTTGTATTTTCTTTCTTTTGCTAATAACTTATGACATCATCAGAATTTAATATTGTCCCATATTCTTCTATAGGTACTTCCTTTTATTGAACTTGATTTATTTCATATTGAATTTCACATTCTTTATTAGGACCTTCACCCATCATTTTCTTATTATTAATTTCTTCATTTTCAGGTGTAATAAGATCTTTCTTGCTTTCTCCTTCATATTTTCTTCTCCATATCTTTCTAGGAGATATTCTGCTTTTTGGATCTTATCTTTCTAATTGTGACAACTAGGTCCAGCCATGGATTGAAGCCCTCAAGTTACAGCTTTTTGTTTATTTCAATTACAGAGTCGGTGGTATTTTTTACCCTAACAACAAGCTAGATTGATGCAGGAGCATCGTCAGTGAGCACACGTGGCAGGACAACTCAATGCGTGGGAATCCTTTTGGAATCTCAAACGCTGAAAGTTACTGCGAATCTTTTGGAGCTAATTGAAAAACATAAGAATATCAAATTCTTGGAAGTTGAATGATCATGAGGGATCTGGGAGTTTCAGTCCTAGTCTTGAATGTAATTGAACTTAGGTAGTAGTTAGGTTTTTGTTTTGGAGTAGACAAGTAGTCAGGGGAAACCCTAAGGACCCTCTGAGATAAATAGAGGTTTTGTATGCCCAAATGAGGCTGTTGCGAGTTAGTAGGAAAATTATGAGTTTTTAGTTGATGTTGTTTGATCATAGTTGTAGCCATTTTATTTCTGAATGAATATAACAGAGGAAAATTGATCCATTGCGTGATGATGTTATTGTTTGCAATTCCCTGTTATTATTTTTTTCATGAATGAATGAATTTCGTTACGAGTATGTGAAACTATGAATGTTAGTATAAACTTCAATTGTTTTCTCTTCGTCGAGTCTATGCAACGTGTGCACATAGTCCGCAAGAAGTGCGTCAATAGAGTCTGTTTCGACTCATAAGCTCAGAAGGGATAGCATAAAGTTTCATTTGCAAGGAGTGCAAAGTGACTGCTGCAAGGCGTGCACAGTTGTCCAAAAGAACTCAAATCTTGCATAAGAATCTGTTGCAAGGAGTGCACAAATCTGAAATTCGACTAAGTGTCGAAGTGACTCTTTAATAAGTCAAGAGACCATAAGGAGAGAAAGCTCCAAAGAGATAGTGCTTTTAAGAAGTGCAGGCAAGGTCCAAGAGATGGATTCATAGGAGGAACAAAGGCTAAGGTCTTTGAAAACTTAGAAATATTATAAGTCGGAGGAAGTCGGAAGTTCAGGAGGAAGAGCGACAATGACCGTTGGATCACAGCTCAGAGGACCAACCACCGTCTGATCAAAGCAAGGTGCACGAGCCTTAGCGCTTTGCACAGACAGGAGGGTGAGCTTACCAAAGTTTCGAAGTCTCGAAGAAATTTGAGACCGTCCATCATCAAGGAGGATAGGTGGCACGAGATCCACAACTTCAAAAGTTTGTGGACAAGGCAAAGGTGAAATCACTAAAGGAAATCTCGACCATTGATCGAGAAGAGAACCGAAGGAACGTTGATCTGGTTGAAAGGACTAAAGTCCCGAAGTGGGAGCAGAGTCATTGATTAAGAAGGACACATGGCAAATGATCTGCCATTACAGAGAAATCTCTCCGAAAGAAATGATAGCTTGAGAATTGAGATTCCCAAAGCCTAGAGAGCCAGAGAGACGAATTGAATCTAAATCGTTCGATCCAGAGAACAGGTGGCGTGAATCTGTGGATTCTGGGTAAAGAACCGAAGTAAACGTCGACCATCGGATTGTCTGAAGTAGATATGAACCGTTAGATATGGAGAACAGGTGGCGCGAATCTATGGATTTTGAGTAAGGACCCGAAACAAACGTCGATTTTTGGATCGTCCGAATTAAATCTCCACTGTCTGATTCAAGAGGACAAGTGGTATAATTTCATGTATTTCAAGGGGGAGAAAAGTTTGAGACTTGAAAATTCTGAAGTCTGGAATTCCAAAACGACTCTAACCATCGATCTGGGAGAGGAAGATCAAAACTGTTGGGTTCGCAAAGATAGATCTCTGTCGTCCATTTAGAAACACCATCAATATCGTGAGATCGACAATCACCTTGCATTGCGAGGACAAGAGGTTCTCAAGATTTAAGAAGTCGAGGGTGGGACGCAATCGAGACCACGGTTTTGGCAAAAGGACATGTGGCGGATCAGGGTGAATTGCAGGGCGAAAAGTAGTTTGGTTCCAAACCACCTTTGACTATGCCGACAATCGCATGTTTGGGTGAGGTTACCGCCCAAGGTCACATACAAGGAGGAGCCAAGGAAAAGGAGCTAGCCTCAACTCTGATATTTTGCTGAGCGCAGAGGAAAAGGTTGCGGGTATCATAAGACCTGCACCAGAAGCCGAAAGGGCCTGTGTTTGATCAAGAGGTGAGACTATCAAGGTCTCAAAGAGTCGTTTGATTCAGGGAATTAAAGATCCTTGACTGGGAGGTTGCGCAGCCCTTAGGAGAGAAGGGGGTCTGCATCAAGTGGTATCAGAGCCAAGTTTTTGCTTGCAGACAACAGGAAAAGGAGAGAAGAAATAAAAGAACTCGAAGGTGTACCCTATGTGTGAGAGACAATCAACATAATGCCATCGAGGAGACGAGTGGAGCCACCGTTAGCTAATTAGGCTGTAGAAAGAGAAATGTGAGAGCTTCATGCAATATTAGAGGTGATGGAGGCAGCGCAGAGGAGGGCACTTGATGTTGGACACATCAATGATGCAAAGAGTGAAGAAGTAGAAGTTGAAGAAGCTATAGGGGGAAATGTTGCCAAAGAACGCTTGTTGAGAGTAGTTGTTAGATTGGGAGCTAGAGCCAAGATAGAGGTTCCAATGTATGAAGGCAATTTGGATGTTGAAGAGCTATTGGATTGGATAAGATCCATGGACAAATATTTCGACTATGAAGATGTCGATGAGGAGAAAAGGGTGAGACATGTTGTCACCGGGATAAAAGGACATGCAACATTGTGATGGGATGAACTGCAGGCTGAGAGGAGAAGCAAGGGAAAACAAAAGATAAATAATTGGGACAGAATGGTAGCCAAGCTGAAAGATAAATTCATGCCAAAAGATTATCAGATCAATCTGTTCAGAAAGGTGCAGAACCTGAGATAGAAGGGTATGACAGTTAAAGAGTACACAGAGGAGTTCTACAAGCTGAACATCAGAACTGGACAAAGAGAGAAAGATGAAGAAAAAGTTGTCAGGTATATAAATGGCCTGAGGTATGAGATCCAGGATGAGATCAGCATGATGTCAGTGAGGACAATGGAGGATGCTTATCAGTTTACTCTGAAGGCAGAGGATAAGTTGGCCAGAAAAAAATCCAGCGAGGCAGAGGTAGAAGCCTAGTCCCAAACAAAGGAAAGGGAGTTTCCCATGACAAGGCACATAAATCCAAAGACGAGACTGAGAAACCACACAGTCACTCGGAAAGAGGAGGATGTTCCCAAGGAAGACAAGGTGGTGGAAGAAGTTCTTCTACAGGAAGAGGAAGAAGCAAAGGAGGATAAGTAAAGTGCTATGCCTGTGGAAAGATAGGAGACATGTCTTGGGAATGTCCCAAGAAAAAAAAAGAAGGAGGATAAGCTCACATTTCAGAAGCACAGAGAAGGAATGTTGAAGTAGAAGGATCAGAGGATGGAACATCCCTAATGTTGAGAAAGGTTCTCTTAAAACCAGAGGCAGAAGTTGAAAATCTAGTGTAGAGGAACCGTCTATTCAGGACAACTTGCAAGACTAAAGACATAGTATGCAAGGTGATAATTGACAGTGGGAGCATTGATAACTTAGTATCCATAGAGATGGTGGAAAAATTGGATCTGGAAACAACTACACACTCAAAACCATATAAGGTCTCATGGTTGCAAAAAGGACACCAGGTAATGGTTACTAAACAATTCCTTGTTGAATTTAAGATAGGAGGATATAGAGATGAAATTCTATGCGATGTAATTCCCATGGATGTATGTCATATTTTGTTGGGAAGACCATGGTAGTTTGACAGGAATGTCATTCATGATGGGAGGAAGAATACATACACCTTAGAGAAGAATGGTAGGACACAAATGTTGCTACCAATAGAAGAGAATAAAGTGAAAGAGGAATCCAACACAAGCATACTTCTCATGAGCGGGAAGGAACTCCTGAAAGAAGTCAAGAAAGAAGAGGAGATGCATTTTGTTGTGGTGAGGAAACCTAGAGTTATCCTTACAAGTACTTCGATGGATGATTTACCTGAAGAAGTTCAAGAATTGTTGGATAATTTTGCTGACATAGTGGTGGATGAGCTGCCAAAATCATTTCCACCCATCAGAAGTATCAACCATCATATTGATTTGATACCAGGAGCAAGTCTGCCAAATAAAGAAGCATACATACTGACACCTTGAAAGAATAAGGAGGTAAAGAACCAAGTCCAGGAATTGTTAGACAAGGGTTTGGTCAGAGAGAGCTTGAGTCTATGCGCAGTACCAACTGTGTTGAGTCCAAACAAGGATAGAGAATGTGTACAGACTCAAGATCCATTAACATGATCACCATCGGGTATAGATTCCATTTGCCAAGAATGGATGATTTAATGGACTGTTTAAGTGGAGAAAATTTCTTTTCCAAGATAGATTTTAAAAGTGGATATCACAAGATAAGAATGAGAGAAGGTGATGAGTGGAAGACAACCTTTAATACAAATGAAGGTTTGTATGAGTGGATTGTTATGCCATTTGGCTTAACAAATGCCCCGAGTACTTTTATGAGGTTGATGAATGAAATTCTGAAAGATTTCATTGGAAAGTTTGTGGTTGTGTATCTGGATGATATACTAATCTTTAGCATGACTAGAGAGGAACATTTGATACACCTGACACCAGTGATGAGGAGACTACAGCATGAGAAGTTGTTGATAAACCTGAAGAAGTCCTCTTTTATGAAGACATAACTCATTTACTTGGGTTTTGTGATCTCTTCAAATGAACTGAAGATGGATCCAGAGAAGGTGAAAGCAATTAAAGAATGGCCATCACCAAGGAGTATGTTTGAGGTAAGAAGCTTCCATGGATTAGAAAGTTTCTATAGGAAGCTCATAAAACATTTTAGTGGAATTTGTGCACCAATGATGGATACAGTGAAGAAGAAGCACAAGTCTTTTAAATGGACAGAGGAGGTCGAGAGGAGCTTCAATATACTAAAGGAGAAAATAACAGAATGACCAATTGTGGTCTTACCAAATTTTGGAAAGACATTTCAAGTGAGATGTGATGCAAGTGGAGATGCAATTGGAGCAGTTTTGAACCAGGATAATAGACCTGTCGCCTATTTCAGTGAAAAGTTGAATGAGACCAAGAGAAAATACTCCACATATGATAAGGGTTTTTATGCCATAATTCAAACCTTGAAGAAATGGACACATTACCTTGTCCCACAGGAATTTGTCTTGTATAGCGATAACCAGGCTTTACAATTCATAACCAGACAGGGAAAATTGAACCAGAGGCATGCAAAGTGGATTGAGTTTATGCAGAATTTTACTTTTTTCATAAAACATATTGCTCGAAATGCTAACAAAGTTGTTGATGCATTAAGCAAGAGATGTTTGATTCTGCAGGAGTTTCAAGTGAAGACCTAGGGGTTTGAACACCTGAAGGATATGTATTGTGATGATCCATATTTCAAGGAAGCATACGAAGCATGTGCAAATCCTGTGCTGAGAGACAGGAGCTAGTGGACAGAGTACATGATTCAAGAGGGATTGTTATTCAAGGGTAATCAATTTTGCATACCAAAATGTTCAATGAGGGATAACCTTTTGAAGGAAAAGCATAGTGGAGGATTGGTTGGGCATTTCGGCCATGATAAAACATTTGCACAGTTGAGAAGTTCATACTATTGGTCAGGTATGAGAGTGATAAATTTTGTGAACAGATGTAGAATCTGCCAACATGCAAAAGGTAAAAGACAAAACACTGGATTATATCAACCATTTCCAATACCAGAGAGGCCTTGGGATGCAATAATCATGGATTTTGTGTTGGGACTGCCAAGAACACAAAGAGGATGTTGTTCCATATTTGTGGTGGTGGATATATTTTCAAAGATGGCACACTTTATCCCATGCCAGAAGACTAGTGATGCAACACATGTTGCAAATTTGTTTTTCAAGGAAGTTGTGAGACTTCATGGACTACCCGGGAGTATTGTCTCAGACAAAGACACTAAATTTGTTGGTCATTTCTAGAGAACATTTGGGAAGAAGTTGGGGATAGATTTGTCCTTCAGCTCAGCTTATCACCATCAGACAAATGGACAGACTGAGGTGGTTAACAAAATTTTGGAAAACTTGTTGAGGAGTTTGGTCATTGAGCATCATAATCAGTGGGATCAGATTCTTCCACAAGTAGAATTTGCATATAATGACTCACCAAACAAGAGCACTGGAAAGATCCCATTCCAAATATTGTATGGAATGCAACCAAGGGGAGTATATGAGTTGAGAGACTTGGAACAAAGTGAGATCAAAAGTGTTGGAGTAGAAGATTTTGCTGCGGAAATGCAGAAGCTCCATAGCCAGATCAGAGGACAGTTTCAAATCTCTAGCCAAGAGTACAAGCGCAGAGTTGATCAACATTGCAGAGAGCTTCAATTTGAAGTAGGAGATCAGGTTCTGGCACATCTCAAGAAAGAAAGGTTCCCTAGGGGAACGTATAACAAATTAAAGATGAAGAAGATAGGGCCATGTAATAGCTTAAGGAAGTTTGGTGCAAACGCCTGTCAGATTGAGTTGCCAGATGATGTGGGCATATCACCCATATTCAACGTTTCATACCTGTATCCTTACAAAAAAGATGACACAGAGGGATCAAAAGATCAAGAGAGGGTTCAATGGGAGAAACAAATTCCTATAGCAGAAAAACCACAGATGGAGAAGATCGTTGATCAAAGGATTGGCAAGAAGACCAGGAGGAAGACCCATTTTGAATATCTGGTCAAGTGGAAGGGACACCCAATAGAAGATGTCAGTTGGGAAAATGAAGTTGATATCCAAAAGCATGGAAAGTCGGTGCAGGCGCTCATGGAAAAAAGCCCATGAATTTTTGTCTAGGGGAGTATGATGCAGGAGCATCGTCAACGAGCACGCGTGGTAGGACAACTTAGCACCTGGGAATCATTTTGGAATCTCAAATGCTGGCAGTTACTGCGAATATTTTGGAGCTGATTGAAAAACAAAAGAAGATCAAACATTCGAAAGATGAATGATCACGAGTGATCTGGGAGTTTCACTCCTAGTCTTGAATGTAACTAAACTTAGGTAGCAGTTAGGTTTTCATTTTGGAGTAGACGAATAATCAGGGGGAACCCTAAGGACCCTCTGAGATAAATAGAGGTTTTGTACACCCAAATGAGGCTGCTGCGAGTTAGTAGGAAAATTCTGAGTTTTTAGTTGTTGTTGTTTGATCATAGTTGTAGCCATTTTATTTCTGAATGAATATAACAAAGGAAAATTGATCCAATGCATGATGCTTTTATTGTTTGCAATTCCCTGTTATTATTCTTTTCATGAATGAATGAATTTCGTTACGAGTATGTGAAAATGTGAATGTTAGTATAAACTTCAATTGTTTTCTCTTCATCAAGTCCGTGCAAGGTGTGAAAATAGTCTGCAAGGAGTGCGTCGATAGAGTTTGTTTCGACTCATAAGCTCAGAAGCGATAGCGTAAAGTTTCCTTTGCAAGGACTGCAAAGTGACTACTGCAAGGCATGCACAGTCGTCCGCAAGAACTCAAATCTTGCGTAAGAATCTACTACAAGGAGTACACATATCCGAAATTCAACTAAGTTTCAAAGTGCCTCTTTAATAAGTCAAGAGAGAAGAAGGAGAGAAAGCTCCGAAGGGATAGCTCTTTTCAGAAGTGCAGGCAAGGTCCAAGAGACAGATTCATAGGAGGAACAAAGGATGAGGTCTTTGAATACTTAGAAATATTCTAAGTCAGAGGAAGTCAGAAGTTTAGGAGGAAGAGAGGCAATGACCGTTGGATCAAAAATTAGAGGACCAACCACCGTCTGATCAAAGCAAGGTGTGTGAGCTTTTCACACACATGAGGATGATCTTACCAAAGTTCTGAATTCCCGAATAAATTTGAGACCATCCATCGTCAAGGAGGAAAAGTGGCACAAGATCCACAACTTCGGAAGTTTGTGGACAAGACAAAGGTGAAATCGCCGAAGGAAATCTTGACCATTGATTGAGAAGAGAACCAAAGGACCGTTGATATGGTCGAAAGGACTAAAGTCCCGAAGCGAGAGCATAGTCGTTGATCGAGAAGGACACGTGGAGAACTATTTTCCATTACGGAGAAATCTCTCTGGAAGAAAAGAGAGCTTGAGAATTGAGATTCCCAAAGCCCGGAGAGCCAGAGAGACGAAGTGAACCTCAATCGTTAGATTTGGAGAACATGTGATGTGAATCTGTGGATTCTGAGTAAAGACCCGAAGTAAACGTCGACCATTGGATTGTACAAAGTAGATCTAAACCTTCAGATCTGGAGAATAGGTGGCATGAATCTGTGGATTTTGGGTAAGGACCCAAAATAAACGTCGATCGTCGGATCATCTGAACTAAATCCCCACTGTCCTATTCAAGAGGACACGTGGTAGAATTCTGTGTATTTTGAGGGGGAGAAAAGTTTGAGACTTAAAAATTCCAAAGTATGGAATTCTAAAATGACTCCAGCTATTGATCTGGGAGAGGGAGATCATAACTATTGGGTTCACAGAGATAGATCTCGAGCATTCATTTAGAAACACTGTCAAGATTGTGAGATCAACGGTCACCTCGCATTGCGGGGACAAGAGGTGCTTGAGATTTAAGAAGTCGAGGGTGGGCCACAATCGAGACCACAGTTTTGGAAAAAGGACACGTGGTGGCTTGGGGTGAATTGCGGGGCGAAAAGTATTTTGGTTCCAAACCACCTTTGAACATGCCCGCATTCGCGTGTTTGCGTGAGGTTATCGCCCAAGGTCACATCTAAGGAGGAGCCAAGAAAAAGGAGCTAGCGTCAACTCTGAGATTTTGTTGAGTGCAAAGGGAAAGGTCGTGGGTATCATAAGACCTACACCAGAAGCCAAGAGGGTCTGTGTTTGATCAAGAGGTGAGACTATCAAGGTCTCAAAGATTCGTTTGATTCAGGGAATTGAAGATCCTTGACCGGGAGGTCGCGCATCCCTTAGGAGAGAAGGGGGTCTGCATCATAGATGCTTTAACAATTTTTTCTTATTATGTCTGTATAATTTTAGTATGGTGGCTCTGCACATAGCCGGCCTTAGCATAGGAAGGAGGAACTTGGTTCCAGCAAACGCTTGCAATTTTTTATGTAATTTTTACAGTTCCAGTGAAGTTAGAGCTCAACAGATTATGGTAGTGTTGGAACAACATGTAGCCACCTTTTATGGTTTCCCTCTTGTGGCAGAACATGTGGCTACCAGGTGTCACTGTACAACAGACAAATGATATTAATATAAGGTTTCGCTTTTTATTTACAAAAAAAAAAAAAAACATCTATGGCACTCATCAATTCCTCTTGGTAGTCAACTTCCGCCTCTTCAATTTCTTCTTCAGATTCTTCATATTCTACTTCAGAGTCTTCTTTATCAAAGTCTTCTTTATCAAAGTCTTATACTACCATGAATATAACACTTTATGTATCATTGTCACTGACTTCATCTTCATCTGATGATGAGATCTCTTCTTTGGTGCATAAGTTTTTCTTGAAAACTTTCTTTGTGGTTCTTTTGCCTTTATATGTTTGTCTACTTTTTGAGTCACCTTCATCATTTCTCTTGTTCTTATGAGGAAATTTGTTAGAAAAATGACCAATACCATCACAATTAAAACAAATTAAAGGAATCTTACCTCTATACCTACCATTGGTTCCCTTGTTCAGTCTCCTGACAAAGTTGGCCACTTCTTCATCATCTTATGAGACATCACTATTGTTGCAATGTTCTTTTTCTTGTTGCTTTCCCTTTTTCTTTGATCTTTTGGATGCTTTGAAGGCTGCTTCTTTTACATTTGGATTTTCCTGTTCAGTTCTCATTTCATATCTGTGAAGATTCCATGTAGTTCGTTCATGCTTATTGAGTTTAGATATGATCTTTCTTCTAGTGTTGATATCTTAGGATCAAATCTCATAGGAAGAGATCTTAGTAACTTTTGAACAATTACCGATTCTTTGATTTCTTCTCCCAATCCTATGATTGCATTTACTGTTTCATCGACTCGTAAGAAGTAAGTTGCAATATTCTCATCTTCCTTCATCTTTGGTTTTTCGAACTAACCTCTGTAAGTTTGAAGCTTTGCTGCTTTGACTTTTGAATATCCTTTATAAATATTTTGAAGTTTGTCCCAAATCTCTTTAGCGGATTTACAATGTGAAACTTTGGTGAATATCGTTTCACCAAGACCATTCAAAAGTGCATTTGTGGCTTTGGAATTATTTTGACCGAGTTTCACTACTTTTTCATTTGTTGGTGGAACTGTTGGTAATGTGTATCCATCTACAATTGATTTCTAGATTTCAAATCCCTATGCATGTATATATGTCTTCATCCTTATGCTCTAAAAAGCATAATTTTGTCCATCAAACTGTGGTATTCCATTTTTATACAAGTTTTTGCTCTCCATGATCTACCTTTCAGTGGTTAAACTGATTTCTGAAGGAACCTGCTCTAATACGAATTGTTGGATTACTGAGAGGGGGGGTGAATCAGTAATAGAGCAATAAAATCCTTTTTAACCATATAATCCAAGTGAAATATCAATGTAGCATTATCATCCAATAACTGCAGAGGAAATAAGCAATGAACAAATGAACAATCATGCACATACACAGTACACCATTGTTTTACGTGGAAACCCAAAGCGGGAGAAAACCACAAAATGTTTTTTCTTATATGTCTTGAAGAATTACATTCATTGGAAGCACCAAATTCCTTTTTTTTCCAGCTGCAACTGGAAGGAGGCTCCAACCCCCTAGTTTCTCAGGCTACAACTTGAGGGAAGCTCCAACTACCCAATTATCTGGCTATAACCAAAAGGAGGCTACAACCCCCTAAGTTCTCTGGCTATAACCGGAAGGTGGCTACAACTAGTTATATTTTCCCCTTCCAATCGCCCTAATGTATACATAGAATGATGGAACCACTGTCACACTCTCACTATGAGATATACCATTGTACAACTGTACCAACCTGTACCACTGACCTGCAGCCAACCTGTACCAATAACCTGAACCATGCATCAACCATGCATCTACCTATACCTCAACCTGTAATCAACATGTACCATAAAAAAGTGCATCAACCATGCACCAACCTGTATCTCAACCTGCAAACCTTCCTTAACTTTAACAACAAGAGACTAGCATTTTCATCAAACTTTACTTTAGTCTCACATGACTAGTTTTGGATTAGTCAACAACCCTAACTTGAAATAATCATAACTATGTACCTGTAATGAATGAAGATATAAAAATAGTACACAATGTTCTTCAGTGTGTTTTATGCAATTCCTCCAGGTGTCACTACTTGGAACCTCTCAAAAAAGGAGTTATAGAAAAAATGGCATACCTTGTTGAATTTTGTTTTATTCTAGAGAGCGACCTTGTAGAGAGTGTCTCGCACAAAATATTTGTTGTATGGGTATGAAAATTTTATACAACATACTACATATGATACTTTAATTGACACATTTGGTATTACTAAATTTGGATATTTTATGAAGAATTTATGACATGTTTACCCAAAACACCTATTTTAGACTAGTCTCAGGACTAGCCACAAACCCTATTTTCCATGGCATGTAACTCCAAAATTACGATGACCCACAAGATGGAATTTTTACCACAGATACTTGGATATTTTTCCTCAATGGCCTATCTATTTCACAGTCTGAATCATTCTAGAAAAAAAGTTATTGCGAAAATGGTGAGATGACTTGTAAATAACATACCTTAGAAAGCATCATCAAAAGAATTTATCCTCCCTTGAATTCCAGCCTTCTTTTCTTCACCTTCCCTCTAAAATTTTGCTTAGATGTCCTTTTGTTACCTTAGTCACCTGTATATATTCAATATTCTCAAGTGTGATTAAAATGAGAGAGCCTTGCCTCTTATTTATACTCTCCAAGTAGCTTCCTTAGAAGCATCTTCTAGGTCACTTTTCCCACATTCCTTATTTTAGGGTTAACCCACTTCTAATTTTTGTTGGACAACTAAGAGGGGGGGGGGTGAATCAGTTGTTACTGTGCTTAAACAATTTAGAAAGTTGTAAATTCTTTACAAGGCACTCAATGATAATCACAACAATGCACGGAAATAAGCAATGGAACATTCAACATCAGTCACATATATGAGATACACAGAGACAAATATTTCCCGAGGAAACCCATAAAGGGTAAAAACCTCTTCTTCTTTATATGATAAGAATTATTTACATTCTTTCCATTATCATACATATGAACACTAACTCATTGTGAGGCTACAACCTCTATTTTTTCAAGCTGCAACTTGTTGAGAGCACCAACTCTCTGTTTTCTCTAGCACCCACTAGAAGGAAGCACCAACTCCCTGGTTTCTCTAGCACCAACTAGCAGGAAGCACAACTTTCCTGGTTTCTCTAGCACCAACTAGAAGGAAGCTACAACTCCATGTGTTCAATCATCCACTTGAACCTTTGAGGACACCAGTCCTCCCTAGCACCTCCCTTCCACCCTAGATTATGAATATGAATTACTGAAACTTATTACAATGATATAGTGTTCAACAACAGCTTACCCGTCTCATCACTGTTCTGCAAGATTTTGCTGCTCAGTCTTCCTCACTGTCTTCCTGCGTGCATCCATTACACCTTTTTGTTCTTCTGCCTCTGGTGCTTTCTGCACCATTCCCATTTCAATGCACCTTTTGTCTTCTTTCCATTTCAGCTGTTGCACTCCACCTCCTTCTTCACACATGCATCACTTTCAACAACAACAACAACTCCAATCTCTTCTTTGTTCCACATTCTTATACTCCTTGTGCATCTTGTGCATTCTCTGTATGCAGTGGTTCTGCATGGTCTACATGTCGAGTGCTCTGCCTATTCATCATGGCAACTCTTCAGCTTCTCTGTTTGTTCAGCACATCTGTCCATCATCACTGGGTGTCATACTGAAATTCCTTCGCATCATCAGCAGTCCAGATTCTTCATCTTCTATTCCATTCGAGCTCAATCTCTCTGTTGCAGTTAACGGCTCCAACGCTCTTCTAGCTGTCAATCACCTCCACGAACAATCTTTTCGTTTATTGGCAAATGCCTTCAGACTCTTCACCTCCTCTGTCAATCACGCCGAAGTCTCTTCGAGTCCTCTGGCAGAAACCATCCATGGTTTCTGGCAGTTACACAGTGACATGCAACAGTAGCCCTCTGATTTGATTCAATTTCATCTACACCATTGGATGAATTTCATTAGTCTTGCATTCATTTCGACATTCCGCTCTTCGGCATTTCGGGATCACTTCGATGGAGGATTTTAGTACTCTCCAATTCCCGACCCCTGAAACTCCGAAAAGGAGCTTGTCTTCACTAACTCCTTCCCCCATCTTCCGCCAATGTGACCAAAGGATATGACCTCTAGCCGAGCCTAACCGTGTTTCACATTTCGGCTTTTCAGCATTCTGGTATTCCTGTGGTAAATTTTCTTGACTCTCCATGTCGCAGTGCCCGAAACCCCGAAATAGAGATTGTCTGTGACATTTCGTGACTTCGGGTTTCACGATTTCGGGACTCCTGTGATGAAGAGTCTTCACTCTTGACTCCTCCTACTCCTGTTATCCGAAACTCCGGTATGGAGTCTTTATCATTTCGTGACTTCGGGTTTCACAATTTTGGGACTCCTGTGATGCAGTGTCCTGACACTTGACTTCTCAACCTCCCAGTATCCGATACTCCAATATGGATTTGGATCAACGGTCCACGATTTCCTCGACCCAAATTCTTAGATCATTTCGCCATTTCGCGTTTCGTGATTTCGGGACTCCTGTTGATGAAGGGTCCTTGTCATCTCCATCTCTCGGTAATCAAAATCCCGGTATCCAACACTTCGAGTGATGTGCCTTTTTCAGGTTTTCGGGATTTCGCATTTTGACACTTCGAGACTCCTAATGACAAGAGTCCATGACATCTCTATCTCCCGGTATCCGAAACTCCGGTAGCCGAAACTTCGAGCGATGCACCTATTTCTCGATTTTGGGGTTTCGTATTTTGCGACTTCAGGACTCCTGTGTTGGAGAGTCTCGACTCTTGACTTCTCCATCTCCCAGTAACCGAAACTCCAAAATGGAGTCTTTGTTGGGGTGCCTGTTTTGGGGTTTCACGTTTCATGACTTCGCGAGTTGAAAGGTTGGAGCATTTCATTCCTTTGACTTTTCAGTCAGCAAAAGCATGATCTTTCGCCACATCTTCTTCTTGGATCGACGGTCCATATTTGTCCTTGATCCAACGGTTTAGGTTATATTGTGATTTCACATTTCGTGACTTTGGGACTCCTGTAGTGGGAGTTCTTGACATCTCCAACTCCCGGTATCCGAAATCCCGGTAGTCGAAACTCTGAAATGGAGTTTGACCAACACTTCGATCTTGCCATTCGATCATCATTGCGTTGTTGGTCTTCCTTGCCTGCTTGTTTGCCATCAAATGAATAAGCACACCTTCGCACTACGTTCGACTCTGCGCTAATTCCTCCTGAGCTTACTTTGTTCCTATTTTGCCATCGATGCATACTCTGATCTTTCCATCAATGACAAGAATACTATGCCTGTAAAACATGCCAACAATCTCCCCCTTTGGCATTGATGGCAACCCTGAGCATCTTCGCTAATCTGTTTGGACCTCCATCTGTAGCATCCGGCCCGAACCAATCCTTTTCTCCCCCTTTGACATCAATGTCAAAGAAAACATGCTCCCCCTGAGATGTTGCAGTAATTTTTAGGAGGTATTATATATTCAAACAATACAAAACTCCCCCTAACAAGATGGACTCTCTTAGGTGTGAGGCAGGATGACACCCAGCTTATGTCGGAGATATTCAAAAGGGGTCTTAGCTAGGGGTTTAGTAAAGATGTCTGCTATTTGTTCTGTCATTGGAATGTACTGAACCTAAACAACCTAATTGGTGACCTGCTCTCTCAGAAAATGGTATTTTATGGGTATATGCTTGGTCTTGGAGTGGAATACTGGATTCTTAGACACACTGATGGCACTTGTGTTGTCACAATGAATTGGGATCGGTGCAGCGTATTTTAATTCTAAGTCTGCAAGTGCTTGAATCATCCATAATACCTGAGTGCAACAGGTAGCAGCAGCAATATACTCTGCCTCTGTAGTTGATAAAGAAATGGAACCCTGCTTTTTACTAAGCCATGCTACTAATGAGTCACCCAAGAAGAATGCTCCTCCACTAGTGCTTTTTCTCTCATCAACACAGTTTGCCCAATCTGCATCTGAATAAGCAGTTAACTGAAAATTTTGATTTCTAGGATACCACAGACCATAAGTCATTGTTTCTTTCAAATACCTGAATATTCTTTTGACAGCTTGCAAATGACTCTGTTTAGGTGCAGATTGAAATCTTCCTACCATTCCTACATCATGCATTATGTCTGGGCGAGATGTTGTGATGTACAAAAGGCTGCCTATCATTGATCTATATGAACTTTGATCAACATCAGGTGAGTCATCATCCTTGCTTAATTTGCATCCAGTAACCATAGGTGTACCCACAGGTTTGAAGTCTTCCATTTGAAATCTTTTCAGCATTTCTCTTAGATATTTTTTCTTGAGAAATGAACATCCCTTCAGACCTTTGAGTAATTTGTAGACCAAGAAAAAATGACAGTTCTCCTATCATGGACATTTCAAACTCAGATTCCATGGCAGAAACAAACCATTGTACCAATGGATCCTTATTACATCCAAAGATGATGTCATCTACATAGACCAATACCATGAGCAAATTATTATCCTTTGTTTTAATATACAGATTGCTATCAGTTGTTCCTCTCTTGAACCCTTTGTCTTTGAGATACGTATCCAGTCTGTGATACTAGGCTCGAGGGGCTTGTTTTAACCCATATAACGCTTTCTTCAGCTTGCATACTAAGTCAGGGTTATTAGACAGTTTGAAACCCTTTGGTTGTTCCATATAGACTTCTTCACTTAAATCTCCATTTAGAAAAGCTGACTTGACATCCATTTGATAGACTTTAAACCTTTTATGACAAGCATAGGCAAGAAATATTCTGATAGCTTCTAATCTTAGTACGGGTGCAAATGTTTCATCAAAATCCAGTCCTTCTATCTGAGCATATCCTTTACAGACTAACCTTGTTTTTTTCCTAACAACTTGTCCTTTCTCATTCAACTTATTCTTAAAGATCCATTTGGAGCCAATGACGTTTTTATCTTTAGGTCTATGAACCATCTCCCACGTATGATTTTTCTCAATCTGATCAAGTTCATCATTCATTGCTTTAACCCAGTGGTCATCTTTGTTGGATTCATTGAAATTCTTGGGTTCCAGCATGGATATGAAATCTATATGAGATTTTTCGGTGGTTTTGATTATCTTTCTCCTGGTTTGTACACCTTTGTCTTTTTCTCCAATTATCTGACTTGCAGGATGATTCTTTTGAATGATTCTGGAGGAGGAATTTGAAGTTGACTACTGATTTGAGTCTGTCTGAGTGTCTG
>ML804610.1:132701-148369 GCA_009831015.1 Picea engelmannii | reverse complement strand
CCCATGGATTCCTGAAAAATCAATAAAGAGATTCTCAGTAAGAAAAGGGGACCCATAAGATAAACCAAAACTCAAGGTACTAGTTGGTGAATGGGAGGTCTCATCATGAGCCAACCTATTAGGTCCATGGGCATGTAGCAGTATGACACTACCATCTATCTGGTTACCACACCATGGTAGTGGCTCTTGGGGGCATAGCCAAGATAAAGGGGGTCTCATCACGAACCAACCTTCTCATTTATGTGAAATACTTGTGGGTAATGCTGTCACCTCTGATCGCCATGCCAGGACAATGTCCCCCAACTTTTCCCTTGAAAAAGAAAAAAAGACCAAAATCAATAAGACTAAGAATAAAAGGCATTGAATGTGCTAGGAAACAATGGAATCCATGATAAGGTGCAACTCACCCTCTACAGAGGCACCCAAAGGCAAGACCTACATTTCCATGTTATCACTTCACCCTGTGCCCAAACATTTCCCCTACACCACTTCACACACACTTACATGACCTTATATTGGTTCTCACTTGGGAAACACCCTAAAATTAAGGAGGATTAGACCAATAGGACATCCTAAGACCTTCTCCGAACCTGACTTGTTAAACTGCATAACGTCTTTGAGCATTTGTCTGGGTAAATGGGGTTTGATGCATATGTTTGGGTAATTTGATTATTAGATGTGATTAACATTGATATGATCCCTGTGACTTATGAGCCTCTGGAGGGCGTACTTGTTTTTGTTGCAGGACTTTTCCCGGTGGACATGTACATATGGGGGAATGATTAGGTCGGAACTCCATGGGGCTGAAAGCCCAACAGATGGATGTTGTGACCCCACCAGGGGGAAAGAGAAACCAGAGGCTGGAACCAGGAAGAAAGAAGGATGTTGCACCAGGGACACTCTGATAGACCTAGACCCAGGGGGTCTTGCCTTTCCTCTAGGACGTTGACCCTTGAGAGCACATGACATCATCATTTTGACCTTGACGTCACCTAGAGTTAGGGTTTTCACTTATGATGGGAAGTTGTGTGCTAATTGGAACATGTGGAAGCATTCAGGGCCTTTGGAGGCCAAACGCTCTGCATTTTAGGCCTAGAGTTTCACATTGGGGGCTAACGTCACCGTAGAAGTGCTTGACATCACCCTTGAAGATGAAATTAGGGTTTAATTGTTGTCATTTATGTAAAAAATGGATTTTAATTTAATTTGGCCATGTTGGCCTTTTTATGACCTAATTGTAATTAAAGGTCATTGATACTATATAAATCAGAGAAACAACTCTCATTTTTATTCATCATCACTCATCACACAAGTGGTGAGTGTTGACGCTTAAAAACACAACGATGAATACTATGCTCGCAAATGATTACCAAGCTCTATTAATTATTTATATTAATAATAAACTGGTAGGTGGGACCCCCTTGTAGACTTGTGGCACTATGGTGGTTATGTCACACTTATATTTTATTTTGCTTATGAAATGGTATCCGAACATGACTCTACCGTTCGTTGTTTCAGATCATGGTTTAAATGTTATGGTGACATATGATGGTTAGTTGATTAATGCATGACACTGGAGGGCTTTGATGACCTCTCACAGAATATGTTAAGGTTGCCCTGTGGATGAAAGAGTTATTATCATTTTTGGTTTGGCATTGCATTAAACATGGTATTAATTGGTTTAAACGGTCTTGATAAGGGATGATATTGGAGCTCTTTTGAATTAAAGAACTACACCCAAACTCTAATGTTGTTTAATATTGTGACAAAGGAAGGGTGCACTAAACCCCTGCTACTATGGTTTTGCACCTTGTTGAATGTTATATGTTGAATGCAGATGGAGTAATGTTATAGCACATTGTTATTTTTAAAAGAATCGACATTACAAAGGGGTGGCACACTATGCAAATGTGATATGGAAATGGATATGTGGTTGATTAATTGCTTAGTGATATGGTTAATTGGCTATCTCGTACTTGGAATTGAATGAGGTTGGAAGGGAGAAGCGATGTGCATTTACTGCACATCACTCAAGCAACCCTCGAGCCCCTCACCCTATTCATTCTTTCATTTTGGTTCTTGTCTCTGGTAGTTGTTGATGCTCCACATTGTTTGGTCGTGAAGGAGGCATACCGTCTAGCTTTCGTCCTTGCGCAGGCTTTTCTAGGTATGGGTTCCTTACACTTCCATCCATAATGGTTACTCTGTCCTTTGAATCAATATTTGGCTCAGGATTTCTCGCGGTCTATGTGATTCTTAAGCTGTTATTGGATATTTGAACTGTGTATTGGTGTTGTGTCCATGGTTTCTTATGGTGATTTTTCCAATTGTTGGCATTTTAAAAAAATGAATGGTTATGATCTCCTTGATATGGGTAATATTTGCATGGGTTTATTGATAAAATGGTAGTAAAGCCTGCTCGGTTGTAGATTGGGTTTTTGAGTCTGGTTTCTCTGTGAAAATTGATTATTTGACAAGCTCTGAGCTTTGCGCATGGGTGTTACAACCAGTCTTTGTGTTTAATATTTTCCACTCCATTTTCATCTCCGTGGTTGATATTTTTCGATCCTCTGGGTTGCAATGTGAACTATTGAAAGTTTAAAGTTTTTCTTTCCTTGACTTGGAAAAACCCTGAGCTGCTAGCTATCATAGTGTTTCCCTCACTGACACTGTTGCGTAGAAAGTATTGCACATTTGGGTTTAACATGACCCGAAAGTTAATAGAAGCATTATACATGATTTTGATTGGGCACAGGTTTGTGCTTGGACATTCATATTACAATGCTGATTAAGAGACTCACTTAATTTAGTTTTCCTATTGGAGTTGACAATTTGTCATTTTGGTAACCCTCACAGTCGAGATTATGGTTACCTGTTATGGGTCAGTGGTAAATTGTGAAAGGCATGAGCTGTCTGGGATTTTCGAGGATTTAATCCCCTGATCAAACCACCTATTATTAAACTCCATTTGCTATGTTTAAGCCCTAAATATAATTTTGATATGTTTTACTCCAGTCAAGGGTAAGTGGATCACTGTGCGTATTTCTATTGATTTAAAAAAAAAATATTTAGCATCAGAATTATAAATGGTTGTGGTTCAAATGGTTATTGTGGTTTATCATATCGACTGCAATGATGTTTGTCAGGACTGCTATATAAATATTATATAGAAGCAAAGGCTGTTGTAATTGAATATTTCTGGGCATATAGATTATTGTTTTGAAGCCAACAAGCAATATTCAAAGGAAGTAACAATTAAGTTGTGGTTTTGAAAAGTGAATACTGTGGAACTTTGGAGGTCTGAACAGAGATATGTTTGATTGTTTGTTTTGATTTGTTTTTATATGAACATTATCCATATTCTGTCCCTGTCATTTTACCACTTTTCGCTCATTACACCCCGCTCATAATCCCAATTTCATTTTGGCATCCCTGTTCTGTGAAATAAATTTAATAAGGTCTGTGTAACAATGACAAAAGAGATAACACAACAATGGTTGGCAACTGATATTTTGGTATTTTATTGCATAATTAAATTATTTAATTAATTGCTGAGAAATATTCGTGTATTTATTCCCTATCATTATACCACCTTTCTCTCGTTACACTCCCTCCATATGTCCCATGAACCCTATCACCCCTTCTCACTTGGCGATTATTGAATGGTTTGTTATGGATGGATTTGCATGTATCTCGTGTCAATTTCTGAGCCAATTCTTGATTCATGCAAGAAGAATGTCATGTATGGTTTATTAAGGGATTATTTATTAATGAAATGCTGCTATAAGATGAGTTTATTTAGTAGGAGAAGCCATGGAATAAATAACAGAGGAAGGGGAAATTGGAATAGAGGGCCTAGAAGGCCTAGATTTTCCATTCATTTTGATGCCGATCCCCAGGAATTGAACCAACTGTTCCAAGCCAGGTTCTTTAACTAGATAGAGAAAGGAATAGTACAACCTTGACTAGAGAGACCTCTCTTCTAGCTGTTAGCACTAGGAATCACCCTCATATTGCAGAGAGGATAAGCCCAATACCCATCAGATTATATGTAAATGTAAATGAGTGTTTTAAAAGGTCAAATGGATAAGACTCAAGATAACAATGTTCTAACTCAAAAATATGGGTTAGCATGCACAATCAATTGAGGTATTAATCAATTTCAGTCAGTGAGTGGGAGTGAAAGTGAATAGAATGAATACTTTGGTGAGGAAAATGTAGAGGTTTTCTATGATCAATCTCTTTCCAATGCCAAGTGTCCTGCAGAGGTTGTAAGTTGTCATCATGCTGCCACCTATGATATTATCCCTTATCCACATCATCAACCACCCACCTGAGTGATAAACTTGAACCCCTTGATTCCAAGTAACAACTGGTAGCGTCGTTCAGTAGCGCGCTGGGTAGTGAGTTTTTGTAGTGCCTTTACAAAATACTCTGCACATTTCGTAGCACATATCCAAAATAGGTCTGCAGAATTGGTAGCACCGAGTATGTGTATCTCTGTGTGCAATTTGATAGTGCCAACACTGAGTATCTCTGTGTGCAATTCGATAGCACCAACACTAAGATGGTCCTACAGAATTGGTAGCGCCCTTTAAAAAAATAATTTGGTAGTGCTATTGTAATATCCTTGCGAATTTGGTAGCGCCATCATTACGTAGCTTAGGAGATTTGGTATTATTCCCGTGGAATTCATAGCACCATTGCTAAGTTCAGTCTTAGGAGATTTGGTAGCACTGTAGGTAGAAAACTGGCAGGACATGCTAAAATAGACAATTCCGCAACGCCATAGCGCTACAAAATGTCTGTGATTTTCTGCATGATGAGACTAATCAAAACTTTGATATGATAGGTTAGAAGCCTGTAGATGCCTATATAGGTGACAAAAAATAATTCATCCTTGATCACTTACTCTTTCAAAAAGAGACCATTCTAAAAAATGGAGCTTATATTCCCCCAATCATTTCATCAACCTAACACTCCTTCTTGTGGAAGGAGGACTTCCTTCTGGCACAACAACATGATTTCCTTTTGTAGTGACATGCTTCTTAACTACACGTGTGCTTTTCTTTACTACTGGTTTCTCCTTTTCAATGGAAGCTTCAACCAACACATTCAAATTCCTCTAGGCCACTTCATCCTTGAAGTGTTGCAATTCTACCTTGAGTTTTCTGTTCGGAGACTGAAAGTCTCTGTTTTTCCTATAGAGGTTCTTGAGTTGTTTATGGAGAGGAAGAGATCTTCTAGCTGCAAATATTTCCAAATCAAGAGTTTTGTTGTAATTATCCATGAGCTCCTTCATATTATTTCTTTCAGATAAACCCTCTGATTTCAAGCGAGCAACCTCCTTCCTAGCCTCCCTGAGCTGTCTAATCAATCTTTTGAAGGTGTGATTTCTAGGTGGAGTGCTAATGTTGATAATATCAACAAGCTTCTTCATGGCTTCACCTTCATCTTTCTACTGTACAGGAGCTCTTTCTACCACCTCCATAGTCTTCTCAATGTATTTACCCTTGTCTCTCTTTTTCTTCAGAATAGAAACCTTTGGTAGAACTTGTGCTTCAACAACCTCCTTGAGAGTTGATGATCTTGTGAAAGGTTTCCAAAATTTTGTGCTAGCTGTTGAGGGAGATGAAGAGAAATGAAGCTTTATTCCTTTCTTGGTTGTGTTTTTAGTAGATGAAGGGACCTCTTCCAATTCTGGTGTAGGAGGAGGTGAAGAGTCTCTCTGTGGAGAATGATATGCCTCCTTGTCTGCTTCTTCAACTTCCTTAACAACCTATTTTCCTTGAGAAATGGATTTACTCTTTCTTTTCTTGCTTGCTCCTTTTGGAGCATCACTAGAAAATGGCAAAGGACTTTGCATCTCTTACTGAGGAGTTGAAGCTATGTCCAACTTCATGTGAGCAAAACCAATGAATTGCTCCCAAGGGATGTTCCTCTTCTTCAATTCTTCCATTACCAACATTCTGATCAATCCATAATGAAAGACACTAGTATCCACAGCCTTGGATTTGTATTGGACCCTGTCAGACATTTTCCCCATGCTCCTCAACAAATAGAAAGGGATATTCATTTCATCTTTACCATTAAAATGAAGCAGAAGCCTTATATGGTACTGGTATAACATATTAAACCTCCCCTCACATGTGAAGTATCTCTGGATGATCTTCAACATCTTGTCAAAACATTCAACTAGATGATTTCTAGGAACCCCCTTGGACAAGTTGTCAGTTTGATAATCTGGCTTGAGGAAGTCCTTGGTGAAGGCAACATTCAAATTCATGGATTTAAACTATCTCTCCCCAGTGTTAGGAATCCATGTGGCTGCTGCAATATAGGCTTCAGACACATGAAAATCTAGATCTCCTACCTTAGTCTTAAGGCCATCAAAATGTGAGGCAAATTTCCTTTCCACTTCAGGATGTCCCCTCTGCATGTTTTGGGAAAAAGAGAGGCAACCCACCCTTTGAAAAAATTCCCTAACCATTGGCTCTGCATCAAATAAATGCATGTCTGAGGGTTCAGTTCTGACCACAATGCCTCTCTTGTGAGATTTCGTCTTTTGAGGTGTCTCCATGGGTCAATATAAGAGGTAAAAGGCTATGTTGCAGTGAAGTATAGGAGAGAAAACAGAGGCAGACTTCAATGGGAGAGTGACAGTGAACAATGGATGGTTTTCCTAGGATTCTCCTCTAACTCACACTGTTTTGATGGCTTTTAGAAAGAAAAAAAATGCAAATTTCCCTTCCCTTACTGTCTGTATATATCAAATTGAAGAATAACAATGTAGTGAAGAAAAAATATTGCAATGGTCTTTTAAAACCTGGTTAAAAACACTCCAATCCGAATAGTAGAGGAAGAAGGGGAAATGTAACGAATTTTCAGCAGCGACTTTGGGTAGCGCAATGCACATACAAGGAACAAATGTTTGCTCGGGAACTCATCACTCAAGAACAGAAAGAAACTGCATGTTTGATAACTAAAAAACAGGTGTGGTGGATGCTAGTCTGTGAGAGGGAGATTATGGATGGAGAGGGATGAAGGAGGGAGCGATTTGTAGACATAGTTTCTACCAAAACTCAGGCAACAACTATCACATTAATTCGCTATGCAAAGGAGGTAGCCTACATAATACCTGGAGGAGTAATGATATATTTGAGCTCTGAAACCGGTTAAGATATCACCATGACCATCGAAACTTCCAAATCCACCTCAACAACTGATCCCATAGCGCTGTCTCGAAACTATTCTGAACTGGCAGTTTCAACAACGCCGAGTTTGATAACATTCAAATATTTAAAATCGTTAAGAAAATCATTAAAATCAAATCCTCGAATGCATATTTTAAGGAACCATGTGTTGGCATGATTACAGGAATAATGTGCTTGTCATTGATGGAAAGAACAACATCGAACCAAACCTCGAGAGCGCAGAAGACGAGAAAGCTCAGAAGAGATAGTGATTTCCAGAAGTGTAGATGAGTTCCAAGAGACAAAATCGTAGGAGAAGCAAAGGTCGAGACCCATGAACACTTAGAAAACCTTCTAATTCGGAGAGATCAAAATCTTAGGAGGAAGATAAAAAGTGGCCATTGGATCATTGATCCAGAGGACCAACAACCGTCAGATTGAATTAATGGAAGGATAGGATAAGCAGGGCAAAACGATTGAGAATTTGATCATCCGAATTTTCATCAACCGTCAGATTGATCTAAGTGGAAGGACATGATAAGCTAGAAAAGAAGCATCATGGATAGATCGAGCCATCTATCTAAGAACATGATCGACGAACACCATTTAGTTTAGGTCTAAAGTTGCGAGGATGTTACGCTCCAAAAAAATCTCACCTCAATATTTTTCAGTTTGAGATTTGAAAGACTCGAAGCCTGGAGAGCCGAAAATCCAAAATGAATAAGGCCATCGGATCTGTAGAACATACAATGACTGTTATATCAGGGATATATACGTCAGTAGACCACGTCAGCATGGACATGTGGCAGACCACATCATCAAGGATGTAGGGGAGATCTATGCCAATAGGCCCCCGTTAGAAAGGACATGTGGCAGCCCACGTTGGCAGACCACGCCAGCAGACCACGTCAACAAGGACATGTGGCAGACCACGTTAGTAGACCACGTCGGAAAGTACACATGGCATGATCAGGTGATGACAAGTGTCAAGAGTAAATTGGCTCGTTCCATGTCAACAAGTGATGTAAGCAAGTTACATAACTCCAGGAGATTTACTTCGGGAGTTTTACCACCAACACTTGCCCAAAGTCCCGAAAACACGAATGCCGAAGTCCTGAAGTGGACACGAGACGTCTGATCTGAAGATCACTTCAGGACCATTCTCGACCGTCAATCTAATACAATGGAAGGATAGCGTAAGTAAAATAGCCGAAGTACTGAAGTGAACGATAATCGTTCTTCCTGCAAACAATAGATCAACCGTTCGATCTACTTTGGAGAAATCTGCTTCGAGAAATTTGAAAGGTTGCGAAGTCCCGAAGACCCGAAGTGGACATAAATCATCTAATCTGAAGATCACTTTGGGAATATTCTCAACCGTTGATCATACTACAATGAAAGTTGAGACTTGATAATTCCAAAGTACAGAGATGTGAAAGGATCACAATCGTTGATTCAAAAGGGACACGCGTTAGTGGATTGTCAGCTCCGGGAAAAAGGTGATAGAGATAAAGTTAAGATTTGAAATCTTTGAAGTCCGAAGACCCGAAGGAGATCTAGACCATTGATCAAGAAAGGGAACACATGATCGTTGATCTAGTTGTCGATTGAGAAGGACATGTGTCAGCGGATCATCAAATCTGGAAGATTGACGTACGGAGGAGAGAAAGGTTTGAGAGTTGAAACTCCTGAAGCCCAGATCACGAAGTAAATCACAACTGTTGATTTAGTAAGTCTAGATATGATCCACATACCTGAGAGGATAGATCTGAACCGTCAGTTCAGGAGCACCGTCAAGATCGTGAGATCTACGGTCCCATTGTATTGTGGGGATTGAAGGTGCATGAACTTTAAAATGTTGAATGTGGGCTGCAATCAAAACCACGGTTTTGGAGAAAGGACACGTGGATATCTATAGTGAATTGTAGGGCGAAGAGCGAGTTTCCCTCAAACCGCCTTTATACGTGCCCGCAATCACGTGGTCACATGTGATGATCGCCCAATTTCATATTGAAAGAAGGAGCTAACACTCGCTAGACTGAGATTGCAAAGCGCTCGAAAGTTAGGCCTATGGTCACAACCATGGTCACATCAGTGAAGGTTAAGGCAGGAGCTATCACGTCGCTAGGCTCCACTTCAGATATAAGGAGTTGGTATAATCGTGATGTCTCGTACCAATATTCTTGAAGTCGTGAGTCATGAAGCACCTGTTGGTTAGGCATATGGTCACTGCCGATGGTCACATGAAGGAAGGGGCTTAGAATCCAAAGAAGCCAAAAATGACTGGATGTAACTGACAGAGAATATGAAGAGTTGCGACTGCTAGAGAAGCCAAGGAATCAATGGATAATGACCATTGATGATGAGCAGATCCATAATAACCGTCAGGGAAGATGAAGAGTTCGAATGATGATTGGGCAGATGACTCGACGTGAGAAAGAAATGCAGAACAAAGAACAAAGCATTCTTCTTTGAGTGTGATGCATGTGGGTAGGAGGAGACACAGTGTAGTACCTGAAGTGGAGATTAGTGGCACAGTGAAGAGGATGCAGATGAATTACAGAACATAAAAGGAAGAAGAGAAGCTAAACAAAAAAGGTTGTTGAGCGCATAAAGAAAAGAGAGCAGAGCACAGAAGAAAAAGACGCAGAAGAGGAACATAGAATAGAAGATGAAGAAGGCAGAGGAGACATGGAGCTATAATAGACTATATCAGAGACATATCAAGTAAGTAAAGTTTTGTAAGATTAAATAAGGGTGGTAGGGTGGTGCTAGGGAGGATTGCAGTCCTCTAAATTCTAGTTGGTGCTAGAAGATATTCTGGGAGTTGGTGCTAGAGAAACCTGGGAGTTGGTGCTTCCATCTAGTTGGTGCTAGAGAAATATGATATTTGTTTCTCTCTGTAAGTTGTAGCTTGCTATCAGAGGTTGTAGCCTCATATTTGAGTTGGATCTCAAAGACTGTGTTGTACATGAAAGTTGGAGCTTGATTGACATTCTAAGAAGAATAGCTTTTCACCCTTATGGGTTTCCTCAGGAAAAATAGTCTCTCTATGTATTATGTGTGATTGATCATTATATATCTATGCATGTTAAGTTATCAACAACACATTAAATAATAATCTAGAAAGAATCATAAAATAACAGGAAAAGTTTCAAGCTTATATACATAATTGATTCATCCCCCCCCCTTTCAGTTATATTTCCAACACCATGGTGCTGAAAACAAGGTAAAACATGACCTTAGTTAAATGATGACGAATCATGGCAAGGAATAAAGGACGAGGAGTGCACTATGAAAACTCCTAGTGAGTCGGTAGTGGTGTTTTTTCAAAAACATGATTTGACCATTTTTTAATAGGACATAGGGACAACATGGCAAGGATATAAAGATATGAGTGGAAAAAGTGACTTGTCAAGTCATGAAGGTCATGGGTTGAGTTAGGCTTGGTGTCAAGTCATGAGGTGAGTCAAACCTTAAGCCAAGAAAATGAACCTAGGACAAAAATCTATGTGAGGGTAAAAAATGAGCCAATACTCAAGCCTTCATTTATTCAAGGTAACCTAAGTAAATCACACTTAATAAGATAAAGAAAAATTTAAAATCTAAAGGCTTAAAAAACTTAAAACTAAGGGCTAAAAGTCCTAAGGAAACTTAGTGTGATAACACTAGCCTCAGAACATCCCTGGCATTCCTGTTCCTCCTCATGTGTCCTTGCAACCAGAAGTCCCTGCAAATGAAGGATGGCAAGAGATTGTCAACCCAACTGTCTCTCACCATCGTGGCTAGCCCAATATGTCATTACCTATTCCACCACATGTGAATCCTAATGTTTAGATTTCCCCTATGAATTCACTTGTTCAATATTCACATGCTAAAAAAAGACTAAAAACTGATAAAGGCAAAGTTGTTTCCTCCCCTTCTTCTCCCTCAAATGATTCCTCAAAATCCATGTTGTACCACATGCATTTGAAGGATGTTTGTTCTAATGTAATCAATGAAATACAACCTCAAGGTTCAAATCAACCATGGGCTACTTCCGAGAAATCAAAAGGGGACAACACTGATAAAACAAAAATTGCCTCTTAGAGTGGCAAGTATGTGTTTTAGTTTATGTGCTTTTATGGTTTGAGTTGATAAAGACAACGTTAATGGTCTACAGAAAGTTTGGACAACAAGCTCTTTCTGGATAATGTGGATTATTGAATATTTATATATTTTTGGATGTGATTTAAATTATTTCTGATATTCAAATATTCAATCTTGAAGGTATCTAAGGGAGTTACAAGGGTGACATGTGTTGAAATGATTATCCATTTGTGTTATATTTTATAATTTTAAAAGAAGAAAAGGTTTGAGTCACAAGGGGTCCCACCTACCTAGTTATTATTAATTAAAGACCCTTAACTATTATTATTATTATTTATATATCCTAAACTAAATTAGTTAATTCAAATTAAATTAACTAAAGAAAGTATTTGAACTACTTCAACTCATTTGGAAATCATAAAAGCTAAATGGGAAGAAGAAACAAAAGGCGAATATAAGGAGAAAGAAAAACTAAGGTTTTCTCTTTTGATTTCATGAACTAGGTTAGTTTTCATTCATTCTTAAGTTTATTCAAAGCCTAATTCTCTTTTTGACAGTAGGGTCCTATTGTAGACAACATGGTTCCAAACTGAACCAAACCATTCATATGCTTGTTTTAGAGGTGTTGATCAATCCTTGATAGTCTGTGTATTATTGTCTATTTGTGGATTGAGTTTCATAACTGATAAATGATATTTTGCAGAGTCAAATTGGGAATAGTCTGTGGCAAGATGATATTGATTATTAATTTCATTTTTTTCTTCTTGTTAGAGTCTTTTTGTATCGTGTTCATCGGGGATCTCTAAATTAGACTTTGGTCCATGCCCTCACAGGGGTTTTGTAAAGAGAAGAACACTATTGATATCTCAGAATGAAATAAATCAGATTGCTATTCTGTCTCATTTGTGTGTATTTATGACTTGGTTGGTTTTTCTTTTTGATTTCCTTATTTACTTTTTGTAATCTATATACATTTCAGAAACTTATATAATTTTTTTTATGTTATTTTGCAACATTCTTTTTATTAATAAATCAACCTAAACCTTTGTAATTAATACTTGCAGATTGAGAAAATATTTTTGAGGCTATAAAACATAGGGTGACATTCCCGAATATCTTGTCCTATCCAGGCAAGATTCGAAAATGATTGAGTAAGGTAATTCATACCTTTTCCTCAACATTTATTTGGAGACCATACTGGGGAGATCTTCCTTATCTCTTTGGTTGATTGTATTCACATTATCATTGAACATTTTTGTTTCAGCTTTTGATTCTTTGACTGTTTTCTTTTCTTCATGACATTACCTATTACAAGGAAACCCAATATTGAGCCCGATCTTAAATACCAAACCAACATTGCTTTAACTTTATTCAATACCATCTTAGAAACCGCTAATACCTGGGCTGAGCTTGAATGCTCGTGGGAAATAATTTAACAATACATAAGTGTTTGAGAACATTGGGAGGCCAGGCAAAGGAAGCCTAGGAATCATTTGTAGCTCTCTTTTTTCATAAAGTTGTGATCCTCTTTTCATGTCCTCAAATCCTCACATCTCTAGGAGAAGAAGATGATTATCTCTTGAAATCACTCCTATCATTGAAATAAGAAGAAGGAATGCTATTTTGTTATCCCAACAAGGCACTTTAAAGAGAATTGTGTCTGATTTAGCCAGTTCATCTTTATCACCCTCACCCATCATTTACAAAATTCCAACTGTGGGTGGCTCTGGTGGCACTGGAGGTGCCTCCATTTCTCAACCCTCGGCCTCATCAGTGATTGGTAACTTGTATAGCCATCAAATTCCAGTCCAATCAACTACTAACCATACCAATGCCATTAATAAGTATGGGATATTTCAATTCGAAGAGGATGCTACTACTACCCCATGGCATGTATCCTCTCCTCTGAACATAGCGCCTAATACTCGTCCATTACCAAAATTGAAAGAAAATATCCCTAGGTTTTCAAGAAATAACACAATCACTACAAATGAACACTTGGTGGCATTCTCTAATGCCATTCACAATATAGTATCTAATGAAAATGATACTTGTATGCACTTTTTCATTAACTCCCTTGAAGGGAAAGCAACGACAAATTTCTTTGACCTCCCTCCCAAGATTATTTCCACTTGGGAAGAGTTAGTTTACTAGTTCAAATACACTTATGGGTAGTCTAAGGGCCCAACCTAACAATTATGGGAATACAATAACATTGCGTACAAATACAGTGAGACTATTAAGTCTTTCAACCTACGTTTCACCAAGTTGTATAATCAAATTCCCGAACTTATTCATCCCCAGAACCAAGCCGCTTTTATGCATTACTATAATGATCTAACTTCCCCTTATCATCTAGTCTTGAAGAAAAATCTATTGACAATCTTGGTTCCACTCTTCATACTTATCTAGACTATGAATAACAACTTGAAAGAACAGGTCTTCCCAAGGGAGACTCAATTAAACAAACGAACATGTCTTCCCTCTTACAACTTGTACAAGATATGAATAACCGAATCATAACGTATGAGAGAAAGGGACATGTCCCTTCACTTACTCCTAGGGTCTCATATTCTTCTTCACCATATTTTAGGAATCCCAATGAAAACAACTTTCATCCCAAAGCCATCATGCCTCACAGTTGGTGTAACGTTTGCGAGGAACATCACAAGGAAAGTACTTGTGAGGTAAAGAAGAGTGCTAGAGATAAATCTTTATCAAAAGGCTTGAAACTACCATTTATGTTATAGATTTCACAGAACTAGAGGATGTCATGATCACAAACACTAGGAATAAATCCTATGCTTCAAAAGGAAAATACGACCCCCCTCTTACTTCTTGTAGCCCAAGCTCATCTTCACCAGCTGCTACTGTAAAAGCTACCAAAAATCCTGACAGTCAAGGAGTCCCTTCTCCTCTTCCCTCTTCAAAATATAACATTCTCAACCAAATGGATAATATATTGGCCGATGTTACTCTTCTAAACATGGCTGCCGTCCCTGAACAACAAAATCATCTAAAACATTTCATGGAAGGAAAATATTCCACCATATCCAATCTCTTCGAAGAGGTAAAATAAGAGGATTCTATTGTAAATAAAATATGTGTAAATAATTTTAGATACCCTGTATAAAACCCTCCATTTTTCATTTCTGTAAATATTATGGACAAAGAATCCCATTGTTGTCTAATTGACGATGGTTCGGGCCCAAGCGTAATGTCCAAAATTATTATGGAAGAGCTAGGCTTGTCTTGTACCAATGAAAATGATAGAAGCATTCTCTCTTATAACAGTCTACAACAATCGACCATAGGTGAAATCAAAGATGTAAATTTGATTTTGTGTGCATGTCCTGAAATAAGGACAACCCTTAATATTCAGGTAATTGACATGCCAATAAGTAATTATTCAATCATCTTAGGAAGAGACTGGCAAGCCTTGACAAGTGGATATCTTTCACTTGACGAGACACACTTATCCATTCCTCAGAATGGAAATAACATCATAGTCCTAAGGGAGGGAAGAATTTCACCATATATAGAAAACATTCCACAACCTAATGTAAACTATGTCGAGGAGGACCTAGTAGTGTATTCCATCTTTTTCGATGAGGATAACACTACCTTGGAACAAATTGACCTGGAGGATGGGATGTGGCATATGCACTTTGATGGTTCATGCTCCAACAAAGCTAATGGAGTTGGAATTATCTTGTACTCACATGTAGCTAAAATTCAAAACTTTTCCTATAGGTTAGAGTTTTCTTGCACAAACAACATCATTGAATTTGAAGCATTATTTCTAAGCACTAAAAATGCCTATAATTTAGGTTGTGGTCGCCTTATATTTTTTGGGGACTCTGAACTTGTTGTAAACCTTGTATGGAAAATATATTTTCCTAGAAACAAGTTGATGAAATGTTACACCCAAGCTATTTGGGTGCTTATCTCAAACTTATTATCATTGAACATCACTCATGTTAAAAGGGAGCTGAACTCAATGGCTGACATGTTAGATGTTTTTGCAGCCTCTCCTACTTGACAAATTCTTCCACAAAGACCCGATTGTACTTTTCAATCCTTATGTCGTCCTCATATCCCTGAAAATGTAGAGTCATGGCATGTCTTCCCTAATGATGAAATCATATGTGCTTTCATACAAAATAAACCATATAATCCCAAGGAGATTATATCCATGTAAAACAACAAAATTCCATAGGGCTTGACTCCTCTTGAAAGTTCATTTTCATCGAGTGATGTAGGCAAACAAGAAACAAATAAATAAGAGGAGTAAAAAAGGAAATAGGGTGAAACCATTTCCTTGAACATTGGGACACTTGATTCCCCAAAGAATGTTAAGATAGGTGCCCAATGTACTAATGGAGA
>ML804610.1:81783-107555 GCA_009831015.1 Picea engelmannii | reverse complement strand
CATCAAGGTAAGTCAAGGTAATATTTTATTAATTGAAGTTTATGTTGATGATATTATTTTTGGTAGTGATGATGACAGGTTAAGCCAAAATTTTTCAAAAGACATGCAGAATGAATTTGAAATGTCGTTACTTGGAGAACTATACTTCTTTCTGGGACTTCAGATATGTCAAAGCAACCAAGGAATTTTTATTTCTCAAACCAAATATATCAAAGAAATGCTAAAGAGGTTCGGAATGGAATATTCCAAACCAGTTATCACTCCCATGCAAACCAGTTGTAATTTGAACAAAGATGATGATTCAAATTCTACAGATCAGAGGCAATATAGGTCAATGATTGGAAACCTACTATATGTGACAACATCTAGGTTCGATGTAATGCAGGGAGTTGGACAGGTGGAATGATTTCAAGCAGCACCAAAGGAATCACATGTATTAGCAGTAAAGAGAATCTTCAGATATCTCAAAGGAACATAAGAGTTTGGATTATGGTATCCAAAAGGAAAAGATCTACCACTTATTTCCTACAAAGATGTAGATTGGGCAGGTTGTATTGATGACCGATGAAGCACCAGTGGAGCAACGTTCTACTTAGGTGAGTGTTTGGTATCATGGCTAAGCAAGAAACAATCATCGATATCTCTATCTACAGCCGAGGTAGAGTATATTGCAGCAACAACATGTTGTACATAAGTTCTTTGGATGAAACAAACTTTGACAGATATATAGGTTGAGTATGATGAGCCCATTCCAATATATTGTGATAATACAAGTGCCATCAATATCTCAAAAAATCCGGTGATGCACTCCAAGACGAAGCACATTCCAATCAAGTATCACTTTCTACGGGAACAGGTTGCAGAAAAGAACATTAGAGTTGAGTATGTGGGCACAAAAGAACAAGTGGTAGACATCTTTACAAAACCACTTCCATGGGAAGCCTTTGAATATCTTCGCCAAAGACTTGGAGTTATTTCTACTCCAAAAATGAATGCCTTTTGAATGCTTATATTATATGTCTTAGATGTACATGAGGAACCACCATAAGAGGACAACCTGTCAGGGGGAGGAGCCCCGAATGGAAATATACCTTTGCCATTGATGACAAATGGGGAAAGATTTATCAGATGCAGAGGATAGAGGCATGGCTCCAGGGGGAGCAGATTTATCATATGCAGAGGACATAGGCATGGTTCTAGGGGAGCAAATTTATCAGATGCAGAGGACAAAGGCATGGTTCTAGGGGGAGCATGAGTGATATGATTTCATTATTTCATCAGAGTTTTTCCATCAATGCCAAAGGGGGAGATTGTTGATTAAGGTTGGTTGTCATTGATGTCAACCCTTGAATAAAGCCCTGTAGCACAAAGGTTTGGGTAATGGACCCAATATTGTTTGATGTAAATATGACTCATTATTTTTTTGTCATGGTTGATAAGAAGTAAATATGGATGAACTCCAAAGTTGTCCCCTTATGGTGAATTCCCTCACGAGAAGACGCTTTGTGGAGTAAGAGAACCCATGCTTAATTGTGGAATAATGAGATGAAGGAAAGTGAATTTGTCAAGGAAAATGTCCTATATGGATAGTGTTTGTCATGTCATTTCCGTTGGTATGTGGAACGTCACATAATTCCTCACGGTTAGAGAGTTATGGCCATGAGAAGTTGGAGACCCCAGGTTTGGGTAATGGACCCAAGTTTGTTTGATGGGTAACGGTATGATTTATGATATATTTTTAGATGATACTATTCTATATGGATATTAAATGTCATGCCATTTCTGGTGGTATGTAGAACATCACATAACTCCTCACGGTTTGAGAGTTATGGCCTTACGAAGTTGGAGGACCCTCATATGTCATCTAGAAGCCCCAAAAGGTCAAAGTAATCAAAGTGGTTTAAGAGATTTTAAAAAGTAAATAATAAAGTGAAGTGATGAGTGTATTATAATTCAAAGTGAATACAAAAAAAATTATTTCAATAATAAATTTAATGGAGAAATTAGAAGTGGACCCAACCCTAAAATAAGAAAAGTGGGCCAAGTGACCTAGCAGATGTTTTTAAGGAAGCTACTTGGAGAGTATAAATAAGAGGCAAGGCTCTCTCATTTCAATCACACTTGAGAATATTGAATATCTATATGTGTCTGAGGTAACCAAGGATATCTAAACCATAATTTGAGTGAAGGTGAAGAAAAGAAGGCCGAAATGCAAGGAAGGATAAATTCTTTTGATGGTGCTTTCTAAGGTATGTTATTTACAAGTCATCTCACCATTTCCGCTATAAATTTTTTTCTATAATTATTCAGACCATGAAATTACTATGAAAGTGAGAAAAAATATCCAAGTATCTGTGGTAAAAAATTCATCTTGTGGGTCGTTGTATTTTGGGAGTTACACTCCGTGGAAAATAGGGTTTGTGGTTAGTCTTGAAACTAGTCAAAATCATGTGTTTTGGGTAAAAACGCCATATCTTCTTCATAACAGATCCAAATTTAGTGAGACCAAATGTGTTGGTTAGGTTACAGTCTTTAGTATGTTTTTTAATAGTTTTAGATCAAGTCATCGAATATTTTGTGTGGGGAACTCTCTACAAGGTCGCTCTCTAGAATAAGCTAGAATTCAACAAGGTATGCCATTTTTGCTATAACTCCTTTTCTCAGAGGTTCCAAGTAGTAAAACTTGGAGGAATTGCATAAAACATACTGAAGAAAATTGTGTATCAGTTTCATATATTTATACATTACAGGTTCAAAGTTATGATTACTTTAATTTATGGTTGTTGACTAATCCAAAACTAGGCATGTGAGACTAAAGAAAAGTTTGATGAAAATGCTAGTCTCTTGTTTTTAAAGTTAAGGAAGGTTTGCAGGAATGTGATCATATACACCAGGTCTATTACAGAGCTACAAATCATATTTGGATGATGAAATTGATGAGGGATTTTGGTTGTGGTACATGTTGAGTACATGGTTGAGACAAGTAGTTGATGAGTTGGCACACATACATGAGGTGTATAGTTGATGATGTTGGTACATATTGATAAGTCATAGTTGATGAGTAGTTGACACATGATTGGTACATACTTGGTACATGGTTGGATGCACTTGTTTATGGTACAGGTTGATTATAGGTTGGTTCATGGTTGATGCACTTGTTTATGGTACAGGTTGATTACAGGTTGAGGTACAGGTTGATGCATGGTTCAGATTTATTGGTACATGTTTACATCGGTATTTATCACAGTGATAGTGTGATAGTAGTTCCATCATTATACTTCTACTTCAGGGTGGCAGGACGGGGCAAGGACAGGTGGTTGTAGCCACCTTCCGGTTGTAGCCGGAGAACATTGGGGGTTGTAGCCTCCTTCTGGTTGTAGCCAGAGAATTGAGGAGTTGGAGATTCCCTCAGGTTGTAGCCTGAGAAACTAGGGGGTTGGAGCTCCTTCCAGTTGCAGCTGGAAAAGAAAGGAAGTTGGTGCTTCCAGTGAATGTAATTATTCAAGACATATAAGAAAAATCATTCTGTGGTTTTCTCCCGATTTGGGTTTCCACGTAAAACACTGTTGTACTATGTATGTGTGTGATTGTTTAGTTCTTACTACTCATTATTGGATAATAATTCTACATTGATATAACATTTGAAGAAAAAGGATTATAATTACGCTATTACTGATTCACCCCGCCTCTCAGTAATCCAACAACCCTCAGGTTGCAAATATGGACTGTCGAGAGACTACATGACTAGCAATATCCTTTTGCATAGATGGATACCCTTCTCACCACCACAGAGGTCACATATTTTTAGATGGCATCCACTACACCAGCTGGCTTCCGGAAAGAAGTGGGCCTTGATCCATGAGATAAAAGTCAGTATTATGGTGAGAATCATTTCAATATTTGAGGCATTTAAGTATGTTGTGTCTTAGATTGCTTTATATTTCATGATATATTCTTGGAAATTATGCCTCTTTCGTCGCTTCACTTTAGCGGTTGACATTGTTCCCTAGTAAGTGGTCTTCCTTGGGGATGGGTTTGCTACTAGGAACTCCCTTGAATATCCATCGTACCATTCCAAACCATACTTACCACTTTCCATCACTATTTCCCCCCATTTCCTTATCTCTTAGGATTTTAGGGTGTATTGACCCAAGAAGGGGTTGTCCCTCATTCTATGGGAAGAAGGGGTTGAAGGCCCAGAGGGATTGATGTTGGGTAAAAGATAAAATCCTATGTATGAACCTTCTAGATTCTTTGACTAGGAATCACCCATGAAAGCAATGAAACCGTTATCTTTGAGAAAAGGGGGACCCATAAGAAATATGATTAAGAATGCTTAAAAGGTTAGTTGGAGGATAGGAGGTCTCATCACAAGTTGACCTATCATGTCCATGAATATCTAGTGGTATTACATTACTATAATATGGTCACCAAACCAGGGTAATGGATCTTAGTTTCATGGCTGAGAGAAAGGGTGTCTCATCACGAGCCAACCTTCTCATCTACACTAGGTATTTGTGGGTGACACTGTCATTATTTGGACAACAAGTCGGGGTAGTGGCCTTCAAATTTTCCTTAAATTTATGAAAGAAGAAAAGAATGGAAAAATAATGGGATGGGAAAAAGTGCATTGCAAATGAAGGTACCACACACCCTCTACAAAGGCATCCATTCATGAGACACTATGACCTCTTGTATGCCATGAGCCCTATTCCCATTGAGTCTTGACCCTAACCACTTCACCCACTTTACATGGCTTACAAAGGGATCTCTTGGAAACTCTCCTTGACATAGGGAAAGATCTACTCAATAGGACACTTGGTGAACCCTTCCACATTGAAGCTTGACAAGTCGCATAATGTATTTTGAGAACTTAATTGTTTGACATAGTTATCTTTGATGCACATGATTAGGTGGCTCGTTTATTGATTGGATTCACTTATCATGATGTTATGAATTGATATCCTTGGAGGGAATGCTTATTTGTCTTTGTAGGACCTAGTTGGTGGACAATTTTGGAAGAACAAGCCTAGCTTGGGCTTCCATGAGGCTTGAAGCCCACATGTGGATGCCAAGGGCCTGCATGTTGGATGAGAGAGATCAAACATTTAAGGCCTAGAATATGACTTGGACGACATAAAATATCCCCCACATACCAAACCTTTTGCCTAAGAGAGGAAAAATGTCACCTTTAGAGGCATGGCGTCACCTAGGGGGGTTAGGGTTTGGTGGTGAAGTTGACATGCATTGGTGCAAGGAAATTTTGAGGGGTTTGAGGATTTGACCATGAAGGAAGCTATTTGGATGCTTGATATGTGTCTTTGGGAAGCCTTTCTACACTCCTCCATCACCAATTACCTTCTCCTAGTGCCAAAATGTCCCCTAAAGGGGCGACGTCCTTATAAATAGGGTTTTTCCTTTGTGCAAAAGTGAAATTAAAGTGAATTGTTTCATGTTACTTTGTAAAAAGGGGAAATATTAGGGTTTGTTGAGGAAAATATATCAACTATCTTACTCAATCATTTTCGAATCTTTCCTGGCTAGTACAAGATAGTTGAGAATGTCACCCTATGTTTTATAGCCTCAAAAATATTTCCCAATCCACAAGTATTAATTACAAGGGTTTAGGCTGATTTATTAATGAAAAGAATGTTGTAAAATAACATAAAATTTTATATAAGTTTTTGAAAAGTATACGGATTGCAGAAAGTAAATATGGAGATCAAAAAGAAAAAGTAACCAAGTCATAAATACACACAAATGAGATAGAGTAACAATCTGATTTATTCCATTCTGAGATATCAAAAATATTTTTCTCTTTGCAAAACCCTTGCGAGGGCATGGACCAAAGTCTAATTTATAGATCCCCAATGAACACCATACAAAAGGACTCTGACAAGAAGTAAAAACTGAAATTTATAATCTAGATCAACTTGCCATAGACTGCTGCCAATTTGACTTTTCAAAATATCATTTATCAACTATGAAACTTAATCTACAAACAAAAAAGAATACACAAACTATCAAGGATGGATCAACACCTCTAAAAAAGCATCTGAATGATTAGTTTCAGTTTTGAACCTTGTTGTCTATAATAGGACCCTGTTGTCAAAAAGAGAATTAGGCTTGAATAAACTCAAGAATGAATGAAAATTGAACTATCTCATGAAATCAAAAGAGAAAACCTTAGTCTTGCTTTCTCCTTCTATTATCCCTTTGTTTTTTCTTCTCATTTAGATTTTATTCCTTCCAAATTATTTAAAGTAGTTCAACTACTTTCTTTAGTTAAGTTAGTTTGAATTAACTAATTTAGTTTAGGAGAAACAAATAATAATAATAATAATAGTTAAGGGTCTTTAATTAATAATAACTAGGTAGGTGGTACCCCTTGTGACTCTCGTCGTTTATTCTTTTCAAATTATAAAATATAACACAAATGGATAATCATTTCAACACATGCCACCCTTGTAACTCCCTTAGATACCTTCAAAATTGAATATTTAAATATAAAAAATAATTTAAATCATGTCCAAAAATATAATAATTTCCACATAATCCACATTATCAAAAAAAAAAAATTTGTTTTCCAAACTTTTTGCAGACCATCAACACTGTCTCTATCAATCCAATCATAAAAACACATAAATTAAAATCCATACTTGCCACTCTGAGAGGCAAATTTTCTTTTATCACTGTTGCCCCCCTTTGATTTCCCAGAAGTAGCCCGTGGTTGATTTGAACCTTGAGGTTGTTTTCATTGATTATATGGGAACAATCATCCTTCAGATACATGCAGGAGGACACAAATTTTGAAGAGTCAGTTGAAGGAGAGGAAGGGGAGGCAAGATCTTTGCCTTTATCTTGAACATGGGGAATATCAATTTTAAGTCTTTTAATTGCATGTGAAGATTGGACAGGTGAATCATTAGGGAAATATGAGCATTAGGATTGACAAGAGGTGGAGGAGGTAATGACAAATTGGGCCAGCTACGATTGTGAGAGACAACCAGGTTGACAATCTCTTTCCATCCATAATTTGCAGGGACTTCTGGTTGCAAGGACACATGAAGAGAAACAAGAATGCCATGGATGTTCTGAGGATAGAAGGGAGGTCTCTCTGGTCGAGGTTGTACTATTCCTTTCCCGATCCAGTTAAAGAACCCATCTTGGAACAACTAGTTCAATTCCCAGGGATCAACATCAAAATGAATGGAAAATAAGGCCTTCTAGGCCCTCTGTTCCAGTTTCCTCGGCCTTTGTTATTTCTGCCATGGCTTCCCCTACTGAAGAAAATCATCATGTAGCAGCAGTTCATTAGTAACTAATACCTTAATAAACTATACATGACATTCTTCTTGCATGAATCAATAATTGGATCAAAAATTGACACGAGATATATGCAAATCCATCCATAACAAACCATTTAATAATCGCCAAGTGAGAAGGGGGTGATAGGGTTCATGGGACATATGGAGGGAGTGTAATGAGTGAAAGGTGGTATAATGAGAGGGGATAAATACACGAACACTTCTCAACAATTAATTAAATAATTTAACTGTGTAATAAAATACCAAAATATCAGTTGCCAATCATTATTGTGTTATCTCTTCTATCGTTGTTACACATACCTTTTTTATTTATTTTACAGAACATGTATGTCATAAATAAAATTGGGATTATGAGGGGAATATAATGAGAAAAAAGTGGTAGCATGATAGGGACATAATATAGATACCGTTCATATAAAAATAAATCAAATCAAACAATCAAACATATCTTTGTTCAGACCTCCACAATTCAATCAGTATTCACTTTTCAAACCACCATCTAAAATGTTACTTCCTTTATATATTGCTTGTTGGCTTCCAAAAAATAATTCACATGCCCATAAATACTCAATTACAACAGCCTTCACACCCATATAAACTTTATACAACAACCCTAACAAACATCATGGCCATTGATATGAAAAACATAATAACCCTTTGAGCCACAATCATTCATATTCCAATGCTAAATCTCTTTTAAAAAAAAAACAAAAACTAATAGAATACACACAACGATTCCAACCATTTATATCCAATATTTATTCTTTAAAATCAATAAGAATATGCACATTATTTACCACCACTTGTCATTATTTAAAAACTGTTCGACACAATCAAACTAGGCATTGAAATTCTTAATCGGGCCCCATTAAATTCACACACATGTGTCTTTTAAATATAATCAACATAGGTATTGATTTGAATGACATTTGAATCAAATGACATGGAACTATGAGTCCAAGCTTCACATAAATCAACATGTACATACTTCTTCTAAAATTTCCCAACAAGGAGCATAACCAAATCGTTCCCAATCGACCAAGCGCACACAATGCTTAATTACCATTGATTGGATTGAAACTATATCAAGATCATATTTAGGTTTTAAACACAACAAATGGGAGTAAGAACAGATGGCTCAATCAAATGAATAAGTCCTCGAAAAACGTAGAAAGCTCGTGCCTTTCAAAATTTACCACGGACATATAACAAGTAACCATACTCTTGATTGTGAGGGTTACCAAATGACAGTCAACCACCTCCAACAAGGAACGAAAATAAGCGAACTCTTAAACAACACTGTAAATGAGTTTCCAAGCACAAACATCTGCCCAACCAAAAGCATATATAATTCTTCCATTTAACTTCTGGGTGATATTAAACCCAACTATGCAATGCTTTCCAGACAACAATGTCAGTGAGGGAAACACTATGATAGATAAAAGCTCGGGGTTTTTCCAAGTCAAGGTAAGAAACACTTCAACTTTCAATAGTTCACATTGCAACCCAAAAGATCGAAAAATATCAACCACAGAGACAAAAATCGAGTGGAAAATATTAAACACAGAGACTAGTTGTAATACTCATGCGCAAGGCTCAGAGCTTGTCAAATTTTAATAATCAATTTCCACAGAGAAACCAGACCCAAAACACAAGACGATCGAGCATACTTCATTACCATTTTATCAATAAAACCATACTAAGATTACCCACAACAAGGAGAGCATAACCATTCGGTTTTTTAAAATGCCAATAGTCTAGAATAATCACCAAAAGAAACCATGAACACAACACCAATACACAATTCAAATATCTAATAAAAACTTAAGAAACACACATACAACGAGAAATCTTGAGCCAAAAATTGATTCAAAGGGAAGAGTAACCATCATGGATGGAAGAATAAGGAAACCATACCTGTAAATCCTACACGAGGAAGAAGATAGAGTGTATGCCTCCTTCACGACCAAACAATGCAGAGCATCAACAACCACCAGAGCCAAAAACCAAAATGCAAGAATGACTAGGGTGACAGGCTCGAGGGGTGTTTGAGTGACGTGTAGTAAATGCATGTCGCTTCCCTCTCCAACCTCATTCAATTCAACATACGAGCCAACCAATTCACCATAGCACTAAGCATTTAATCAACCATATATTCATTTCCATATCCCATTTGCATAGTGCGCCACCCTTGGTAATGCCAATTTTTTTTTTTAAATAACAATTTGCTATAAAGTTATCCCATGCACATCCACATATAACATCCAATAAGGTGTATACGTCTATTAGAAAAGGTTTGTTGCACCTCTTTTTGTCACAATAATACATAGCATTGGAGCTTGCGTATAGTTATTTAATTCAAAAGAGCTTCAATATCATCCCTTATCAAGATCATATTTAAACCAATTAATGCCATATTTAATTGTGATATCAAAAAAAAAATTATAATAATCCTTCCATCCATAGGGAAGCCTTAACATAATTTGAGAGTGGTCATCAGAACCATCTAGTGCCATGCATCAATCAACCAACCATCTCATGTCACCATAAAATTCTAACCATGATTTAAAACATCAAACTGTAGAAGACTGTGTTGGTACCATCACAATAGCAAACAAAATATAAGCGCAACATATCCATCATAGCACCACAAGTCTATAAGGGGATCCCACCTACTAGTTTATTATTAATATAAATAATTAATAGATCTTGGCAATCATTTGCGAGCATAGTATTCATAGTTGCGTTTTTAAGCATCAACAGGGTTGTTGACCCGTAGTCTTGTGGTTTACCCTTAATTATGTGGACAAACTATGTAAATGAGATTTTGTATAAATAGAGATCATAAGATCTCATTTCAATTATAACTCCCTCTTGTGAGAGGTACTTGGACTGAAATTTTCGCTCTCTTTGGCTAGTTCTCTCTCTTGTGCACTTGTTTATGAGTATTTCTTGAATTGTTGGTTGATGGAAGTGATGCACTAGCCTTAGAAGGATATTTTCTTGCTATTTTGGTGGTTTGTCTTAGCTCTTTCCTTGAATTGGTAAGGTTTCTACATTGTTGATATCATTTATTTTTAAAGTCAAGGCTATTTGCTAGAGCTAGGTGGGAAGTATAAGGGCATACACCCCCACCTTAGTCTCCATCACTTTATGCTTACATGCTATTGGTTTAACAAGGGTTTTCTAAGAGAAGTATAAGGGCATACACCCTCTTAGTCTAAACCCTAGCTAGAGATACTTGTAAGGGGAGTAAGAGGATTTACACCTCGAAGGAGGTAGTACCTCTAGCTCTTTATTTATATCTCTTTATTTGTTTGACTCCATTAACCCAATTGTTTGAAGGCCATAGTCATTTACTTGTTGCATTGGAGAAATAAATTGTTTCCTTGTGTTGACGCTTGAATCTATTATGACCAAAATGAAAACCTCATGAGGATGTAAACCCCCCTACGTTTTATAGAGGTGGTACTCCTCTTTATATTTTCTTGGGAATTCTAGGTATTCAGAATGTGGGACTTGACATAAGTACGTCGTGGTAATTCAAAAGAAATATAAATATTGCAAGAAAATGAAAGTAAAATGTTTGGTTTTATTTTAAAAGGAAGTTCCTGAGAAAGGATTAGGAACTGAGCACATTCACACATTTAAAACAAATACACAAAAAATCCTCACATACATCATAGTTTGACTAAAGATTTCTGATCACATAAAAAATAAAAAGAAGATGGTATGCATGCATAAGAGAAATTTAACAGAGTAAACATGGGAAGCTCAAATAAAGATAATGATAGATCAACCTCAAATACTTTATATTCAAAACTCTAGGTTACAAAGTACAATCTAGATTGTTCCCAAAATAGCTCTCTTGAAATTTCTAAAAAATATATAGTCTGTTACATATTCTTTAAAATTTAAAATGTGTTTTTCTTAAAGACTGGGATTGGGGCTCCCGCGGACCATAAAGAAAATATACACAATAATTTAAGTTTGTATAAGGAAGATGGTGGGCAGTAAAAGAACAACAAGACCTGGTAAGAAGAAAAAAAAAGAGTTATCAGTCTTCGGTTAAACCTTTCTAGTGAAAGAGGTGGAATAATTAGATGAATAACTTGATAAAGAAAAGAAGAATACAATCAACATAAACTTAATATGATGGTCTCTCGTGTCTTCATTTTCTTGTTGGTGTCCCTTTATTGTCTTAATAAACTATTACAGGAACCGTCTCAATTATTTCTTTCTCCTCGGTGGTTAACTTGTCGATAGCTTTCTTAAACCATTTTTCAATATAAATTTTCATTGGTTCCATGTTGATTTCATTTCGGGTTTTGATGTTGAACAAATCGCCCTCCAAGTATCTCATATCAAGGGAAATTTCATGTAATGCTTCAATGTCCTAATTTTTTACAGAATAATCCACTAGCCAATTGTCTATGGCATCTAGAACTTTTCAAATGAAAACCCTTTAAAGATCTCAACTTGCTCGTCAAATTGTTGCTTTGTTAGGAACAACGAGTTGAGGATCAATTTGGGATCTTGGAATTTCTTAGTGATTTCGGGTAGGTCCACCCTTGTGATCCTTTTGAATAATTCTTCCCTCCTTGATATGGCTTGGCCGTATGTTTGAAAAATGTTATTCAAGTTTTTTATCTTTTCTTTCCAGCACACGTTCAACTATTTGATCCGACTTGGAGAGGGAAGGTCTTCCTCTCTTCTCCTTAGTTCTGTCATATTGGAAACTTTAATGCCAAAGGGTACCACATCATCAAGGTAAAAAAATTATTCATTCTTTAGGTTGGCTTGTAAGTACTCATGGAAGTCATGCACCCTTGAGCTAAAAGAAACCATGTTTTTCGAAATTTCCCAAGCCACTATGATCAATTCCATTATTTTCTTGATATTAATCTCCACATAGCTCCTGGATTATGTAAGTAATATTGAGGATCCTTTTAATTTATTAGCGGGTGTGGTGGGTCCAACAATTGCCAAAGGGCTAGAAAGAAGTTGAAGAGGCATTAAGGTCTCTTCCAATTACTTGATCCTTTCATTTAAATTTATATTTTCTTCTTTGAGACCACCAATGGAGTCATCCAATGCATCGTCAATTTCTCTATGAATTCTAGAAATCTGGGAAGGACGCATATCTCTTAGGTCAACCTCTGAACAAGATTTTCCTTTCTTATTCTTTACATCACTTTTCTCAATAATCAATTTTTTGGATTCTCTATCAACGAGAACACTCTGAAAAATAAATGACTCTTCTTTGTCGAAGGTCTCATTCTCAATATTTCCAAAGATGGATTCTGGTGGGCCATGTTCCCCGATTGGTCCAATGGGGGAAAACTTTTCTCGATGTCCACCTCGAGTTCCATATATTCAAGGGAGAAGCTATTGATATCACTCTCTATGTGTTGGTATTCTTCCTCTTGCACTACATTTTTCCTCCTTTTTCTTAGAGGAAGCTTGTGCGAGATTTCAACTTTTCCCGGCAGGGGATTCTTGTCTCCTCCACCATATAAACTACTGTTGGACACTTTTCTAGATGGGTGGGCCATTGGAGCACTGCTCCAAGATGTTGTAGTCTTAGGAGTAACAATTGGGGACTGGGAACTCTTCTCTCTTGGACCCTTTCCTTTCTGGTTGTAAAAATCATTGGTACTGAGTATCATTTCCAAGTCACCAACATTGTGAGTAGGAGTGCCTAAGTTATTATATTCTTCTTCTCTTAGAACAATATGGATACACGAATTGCTAAATCCCATTGCTAACATATGTTCCACAAAAATTCCATTAGGTTCAAACCCTTTTATCTTTTCAACATATTTGAGATACAGATTGTGGAAGTGGTTTTCAAATTCATCGATTTTGTTCATATTTATAAATATAAAATCCCCAATTTTCCAAGGAAAGGGTATGAATTGGTTTTTTCATTTCTCATGAAAAAAGGTGCAGCCATACATTATATTTCCTTGCAACTTCTGTAATAAACATTCTATCGGATATATGGCATGGAAGAAAGGAGTTATTTTCCTTAGAATCGAAAATCTTGATAACATTGTAATTTCCCATTTGCTCCAACGTCCCCTTTTTATCCAAGAATTTACTTGCTTGGGTGGATATTCTGGGGTATCTTTTCCAAACAAAAATATTTTAAAAATCGAGACAAAATCATCGAAAACTTCATATAAATGCAAGGAATATTTGTGTCTCCACAACGCTTAGTACCAGAAGGTAATTGGGTCAAATTCACAATTCACCCTCTTGTAGATAGATAATTTAGGAAATTGACAGCAATATGCTATCGCAAACACCAAATAGGAGGCCATAAAGAATTTCTTATACTTTTTGTACTTTGACAATTGGGAAGATATTTCAATGGAAATTGGTTTTCCCCAATTGAAAATGGATTTCTCCTTGACAGTAAAATATAAGATACAAAGAATCATATGAGAAATGCTGACGATATTTTCTTGGCTCGTCACCATGGTGAATAACCAAGCAATTTCCCAAAAGGGGTTTTTGAACAAGTTGACCTGAAACCTCATAATATATTCAGGGATGGCTATGGGATTCTCGAAGAACTCAGGCAAGAGGTCCATGCCGTTGTCATGATTTTTCATGAAATCAATCCTCTCCTTTGAAAGTAATTGTTGATTCATGGAGTTTCAACATCTTACGAAACACTTGAGGTGAAAGAGATATGGGAGAATGGTATTGAAGTTGAATAATCCGCTGACTTGGTATATATTTCTCATTGCACCAATCCACCAGTTTCTTGCAGTCAAAAACCTCAGGGACACACCTTGCACGAGCAATTCCGGATGTCCAGATCACTTCCTTCTGAACATAAGGGGATGGATAGTAAGAATATGCTCTAGAACACTGAAATTTATTGTCCTCTCATACAAAAATATTCAAAGTATCTCCACATAACTATTGTCTATCTACTACGACCATAAGTTGACGAGAGTGTTCCTTTAATCCAGACAGTATTTGCAATGGGTGCTTGAGAGAGATAACCATAATATAATCTTCATCAGATCATGATTTAATGCAGTTTTAATGAGAAAATCTCCTCGATCCCTTCGTGTATTAATGATGATATTTACGGAACTTGCATGATGAGTTAGTAGCATTAAACCATTCTTAAATGCATATTGGCAAAAGCACGAGGATGGCGGGGACAGACGAGAGAAAATTAGGATTTGGGAAATTATGTCAACCTGGGAACCTGTGAATATGAGATTGTGAAGGGTCAAAAATTGGCTATGTGTTGTAATGCGGTCGATCAGACTCAATATAGGAGAGATGCGATACTCAAAATATCGAGGGTCTGATGGTAAAAATGTAGACTGCAAATATTTTGGGTGGAAAATGGATGTCACAGAACATGGGATATGAAATATTGAACCCACAACATCATAAATGGTTAAGTATAGGATATATGCGGTTGGTTGGACTCATGGTATGGGAATATGAATGGAAGTGAGGACCCACGAGTTTTCCAACCCAAGAACTTGCCAAAAATAAAAAAGAATGAGTGTAGTAACTAGAAAGGGATAATAGAAGGGAGAAAAGAAAAGGGGGATTCAGGTAAGTATATAAGAGGGAAAAGAAATGGAAAAAATAAGTTGGGAAGATAGAAAGGGGAGGGAAATTCATAAGCCATAATTGGTCTCAACAACTGGCTCCAACTGTGGGGTGATAACCTCCTATGGGTTGTCAAGAACCTAGAATATTTATGACCATGTGCTTCCGTCCATTGGGTTGTGGGGTCAAAGTAAGAATATACAAACTGAAAAGTAAAATTATGCACAATGAGAATGAGAAATTATTAAGAGAAGAAACCTTTCAAATGTTTCCTGTTGACAGACAACATTAATCTTTTACCCTTCGAGTCTTGGAGCATATAAGAATTAAAACCCAGGATATTTTCAACAATGTATGGTCCAATCTAGAGCACTTCAAACTTTGTATGCATCGACGATTTCTCCTTGTCCTTGTTCCAAAGTAACACCAACTCTCCCCTCTAAAAATTCTTTACATTTGCGCTCTGATCGAAATATATTTTTACACTCTACTGCCTCTTAGAAGTTTGATTCAGGGATTTGCTTCACTCTTCTTCCAATTTCAACAACTGGTTGATCCTCCTTTGGATAGGTGAATTTCCTTCTATATCTTCTATATTAACCACAAAATTCAAGGAATTGAGTTCGACGCTAATTGGAAATTTCACTTCTTTCCCATAACCAGTGTATACAGGGACATCCCGGTGCTGTCCTTTGGAGTTGTTCTACTTGCCCACAATGCGTCCATCAACTCCAGATGCCAATTCCTTTGGTTCTTGTCAATAGTTTTCTTTAGTATCTGAACAAGTGTTTTATTTGTGGATTCAACAAGACCATTACCTTGTGGATAAAAATTTGACGATTGATCAATGATAATTCCATATTCTCCACAAAACTCTATAAATTTCGACCCGATGAAAATCAAACCATTATCAGTGATAAATTTATATGGGATGCCAAATATTGACAGAATATTATCTTTGAGGAACTTAATTAACTCTTCAGAATAAATTGTCTTTAATTCCACTGCTTCTGTCCATTTCATGAAATAAACTATAGCCATGAGAATGTATGTATGTCCCTTTCTTGACTTCAGATTAATTGGCCCGACAACATCAAGTCCCCACTGGGAGAATGGTTGTTCTACAATTATGGGTTGTAAAAGAATCACATATCTTTTCATTTTTCCTGAAAAATGCTGGCATTCCTTATTGTGTCATATGAGTCTTTGAAAATTGATGGCCAATAGAACCCAACTCTTATTCTGTTGTGAGCGATGGCGGTAGGTGCGAAGTGTCCACTGCATATTCCTTCATGGAATTCTCTCATTATTTCTTTCTCTTGGTTTTCATCAACGCATCTCAACAATATACCATCATAATTCCTTAAGAATAGTATATCAACAATCAAACATATTGATTTTCCTTCATCTCCATTTTTATTCTCTCCTTAGGGTTCATGGTGACAGGAAACTACCTGAACCTTAGGTAGAATACAATGTATCCATACCATTCTGAATTAGCCAATGGTTCTCCTATCGAAATTGAAATCATTCCATCCATAGAATCATTATTTGCTATGAGCTTGAAAAAACCTTCTCCTTTGATAACTTTCAAAGGTTTAATTTCAATATCATACTCTTGTATCTTTTCCAACTAGTTATCCCATTTCCCTTTTATTAATTGTTGATTCAGAAGCATGTTCACTGGCGATGAGGGAACATAAGCAATAACATGGGAGTTCAATATATACGTTTGAAAGTATGACACCGCTTTTACAAGAGCCAAGGATTTCTTTTCCAGTTCTGAATACCTCAATTCATAGTCATGCAGGGTTTTTCTCATGAAATTTATTGGGAGTTCTTCACCTTTGGTATTCTTCTGAGTAAGAATAGACGCAAAAATTGTCTCTGTAGCAAATGAATAGATGATGAAATCCCTTTGAAAATCCAGGCTAATAAGTACTGGAGCTATGGTGATTACTCCTTTGATATTATTGAAAGCCTCTTGAGTATCCACTGTCTATTCGAACCTCTGCTCCTTTTTCAACAACAAATTGATCGGATTCACAATACTTTCATAGTGAGGGACAAACCTTCGCACAAAATTGGTCTTTTTGAAAAATGATTGGACTCCCTTCTTGGATGTCGGGGGGTTGAGATCATTTATTTCTTTAACTCTTTCCAGATCTATATAAATCCCTTCCTTGCACACAATGTGGCTTAACAATTTTCCTTAAGTTACAACAAATAAGCATTTCTTTGGATTTAAAGAGACACCATATAATCTACATCATTCAATTTTTTTCTCAAATGATGGATATGATCACCCTTAGTTTTGGAATGCACTGTCAAGTCATCTTGATAGTCTGCCATAAAATTTCCTATCAACTCGGTAAATGCATGATCCATGGCCCTCTTGAATGTGGCTCCAACGTTATTCAAACCAAAGGGCATTCTAGCATATGCATATGTCTCCCAAGGTGTTATAAATGTTGTCTTTTCCCTATCTTCCTCAACTAACAAGAGTTGGTTATATCCAGAAAAACCATCCAACATGGACATGGAGGCTGATCCAGTGACTTGTTAGAGAAGGACCTCCATATTAGGTAAATGAAAGTTACCCTTTATGCTTTCTTTGTTAAAATATCTGAAGTCAACACACATCCGGATTTCCCCGATCTTTTTTCTTACAATCATGGGATTTAAAAGCCAGTCAGAATGTCCAATGGGATAAATTATTCTGACCTTCTTTAATTTCTCCAATTCAATATTTACCAAAGGTTTCAGTTTGGGATTCATCATCCATCTTTTTTGATTTATGGGATTTGCTTCTTCCCTCAAAGGAATGATGTGTTCAAATATCGTTTTATCATAAGCTTTAAAATCATCATAGGTCTATGCGAACACATAAATGTATTCTTTAAACAATGAAACATATTTATCAACTTCATCAATAGTGAAATCAACTCCCAAGTTGACATATTTTGGGGAATTGTTAGTTCCAATATTGACTTTCCTAGTCTCTTGCACTTTTTGGATTGAAACTTCTTCAAGGAGATTCTTAGCATGATCATATTTCTTGAAAAGAGACTCAAATTGCATAAAATATTTAGGGACAACAGACATGTGACCATCTTCATCATCATCATTGTTCAACAAATGTTTTTCCAGCTATTCATCATTCTCAAAAACTTGCAAATATTCAATTTTATCGGGAACAAAAGGTAGAAATTCTCTTTCTACTTGGAAATACGTTTTTCTTTGGATATCGTCTAGGTTTGGCAATTATGTCTCCAAGGATAATGAATCCGACTTGTGATTTTTGTCCCTTGGAATGAAAGAAATGTTGAAGGAACTGAAAGATTCCATCAATTCTTTAACCCTTTTGAAATATAACTTAAGTCTTTCCTTTTTTATTTTATACCTCCGGGTGATTTGATTGATCACCAATTTGGAGTCTCTAGTCACAATTAGATGTTCTATTTTCATTTCTTGTGCAAGGATCATCCCCTAAATCAATGATTCATATTCTACCTCATTATTAGTGCATGAAAATTCCAGTCTAATAGCATGTGGATGCACAACCTAATTTTGACTCATAAGAACAATTCCAAATCCACTCCCGGAGTTTGAATAGGCTCCATCAAATGACATCCTCCAATAGCCTTCGAACAAACATTCTTGATTCTTCGTGTCTTGAACTTGCTCTAGGCTTTCATTATGTTCCATGTCTAGGATAACAAAGTTTCCAATCGTGACATCTATATAATATTCCATTAGTTCATTGTCCTTCTTCTTGAAAGAGAATGGTTTTCTAGGTTCATTAGGCACTTTAATCATTGCTCCTTCTTTTCCTGGCAACATCATACAACTTTCTTCGTTCATTATATATCCCTCGATCATGAATGTCCAATATCTTCCCAACACAACTCCATATGATGGAGGAAGGTCTACCACAATAATATTTAAAACTGTAATGATATGGGGGCTACCAGGATCCAGTCATATAAGTCCTTGATTTATCCATAAGATGACACTTTTCTAGAATCAATTGCATATATACTTTCATTGGTTTCATAATACTTGGTGCAACTCATTCCCAATGCCTCCATGACCACTAGTGGCATGATATTATTTGTCATGCTTGTGTCAACTAAAAATCTATGTAGTGCAACATAATGATTTTCAATTGAAATGTAAAAGGGAGGAGTTTTGCCTCTCAGCTTGGTAGTTGACTAGCTCGGGATTTGTTTTGGACTGGTAACAACAACTTCTACTCTTTTAGATGGATCATCCAACAATTTCATATTTTTTCCCCTTTGCTGGGGAATATTCACCACTTCTCTAAAAGGTAGGGTTATCCTTAATTTTCTCAAATCCCCTACAACATTATATGTCATTTGAGTGGAGTTTGACCCCATGTGTTGCCTTTTACTTCCAACAATATCCGTCACTTTCTCATTTTCTCTTTTCTCATTTTTTTTTTCCTTATCTTTTGGTTTTGTTTTTCAGAGTCATTCTTATTATTGGGTCTCTTTACAAATCCTCTTGTCTAGGTGACATTTTCTTATGAGTTGTGGTTGTTGTCACCTTATTCAAATATATACATGGGCATCTCACATCCTTCCATTTTCACCGTTTCATAACTTTCATTAGGTGAGTAGTAATTCTCTTGCTCAACTATTTTCTCATCATACACATCATCCAAAACAACTGCATTGGGAGTAGGCTACCTGGGAACCCTTGGTATTTGGGGATAATCCATGTTTTCAAACCTCACTCTGTTTTCTTGGGAAGGATTACTTCTTTGATCTGGGACTGGAATTTTTGGATTTTCCACATAGTTATCTCCCCTTCTTAGTCTAGTTATCTCTTTCTGCATTTGCTTGATAGTTCTATTCATCCGTGCAATTTCAATTCTTTTCTTAGTTTCTTGTGCCGCCACAGGGTCAAACTTTACATCAGGTATGGTTCCCTTGAAAAATCCTCCTCCCATTGTTTGGTTTTGAGTTGGTCATGGATTGAATTCTTTATTATTTCTTGAAATGGAATCTCCTTGATTATCAATAGTTAATCCTCCCAATTGCCTTTATACCTTTCCCAGTATAATGTCGGGTTCAACACCCATTTCAATCATAATTTCTTCCATCTCAGTGGATTTAGTCATTTCCTCCTCCAAGGTATCCATTTGGGATGTCCTGATAGCATATTTCACATTCAAGGGTGTTGATTCTTATAACATCTGAGAATGACTGGGTCATTCGGTCTTTTATCTTCTGGAATATTACTCAAGGTTTTATTGAACCTGAGATTAAAATATCATATCCTTTCATTCTTCCTCAAACCAATCTGGGTGAAATTGGTGAGAAGGGTATGATAAGCAATTGGATGGGTGAACATAGTCAAGAACATAGCTTCACAGTCATTAAATGAGAGAACTGATCTACTGGGAAATGTTGTATTCCATTCATATGCTCTCCCTGATAAGGTTTGCAGAAACAACCTTACCATGACATCGTCATACTCAACACGGTGAAAATGACAAACATCAATAAATAAGTACATATGCCTTTTTGCATCGATTGCTCCGTCTCCATAAAATTCCTTTAGGGTGCCCTTAGGGAGAACAAGGAGATCATGTTTCTCACCTAGAATATTCAAAGGAGAATCTCTTATTCTTCTTCTATTTTCAAACCTTAAGTTTTCTTGATTTCTTGAAGCATCTCTTCCACCTCCTTGTCTCTCCTCATGATCCTCGTCTCGGGGTTGTTCATTTATTTCTTCCATATCCAGAGAGATTCTAGGGATATGATTTTCAATTCTCAGAATAAGAGTTTCTTTATTTTTCTTTTGGTAATGGGTCCCTTGTATTTGTCCAGATTCAATCTTGATCATTTCCTTTTGCTGCTCTATCTAGCCTTTGATTTCTTCAGTCTTGTCGCTCGTCTCTCCTATGTCTCCAGATGATTTCTCTTTCTTATTCTTGGACTAATATCTTCCAGGACCTTTCTGAGTCTTCTTGGGTCTCGAATAATGTTATTACTAGATTGTATAACTGATGTAATATGCTTCGTTGATTGTTTAATCCAATTTCCAGGTGGGGCTAGTCAGCTTGGGGAAAAATCATATATTTAAAAAAAAAATGCTAGACCAGGTGCCAAGTTTTAGTTCATTCCACAGTATGGTTGCCAAAAATGTTGATGCTTAAATCCATTAGAACCAAAACAACAACCTCACGAGGATGTTAATCCCCCTTCATTTTTATAGAGGTGGTACTCCTCTTTAGATTTTCTTGGCAATTCTAGGTATTCAAAATGTGGGACTTGACAGAAGTCCATCGTGGTAATTCAAAAGAAATATAAATATTGCAAGAAAATGAAAATAAAATGTTTGGTTTTATTTTGAAAGGAAGTTCCTAAGAAAGGATCGGGAACTGAGCACATTCACACATTTAAAACAAATAAGCAAAAAATCATCACATACATCATAGTTTGGCTAAATATTTATGATCACATAGAAAATAAAAAGAAGATGGAATGCATGCATAAGAGAACTTTAACATAGTGAAAATGGGCATATCAAATAAAGATAATGATAGATAAACTTCAAATAATTTATATTTAGAACTCTGGGTTACAAAGTACAATCGAGATTGTTCCCAAAATAACTCTCTTGAAATTTCTAAAAAATATATAGTTTGTTACATATTCTTTGAAATTAAAAATGTATTTTTCTTAAAGATTGGGATTGGGGCTCTCGTGGACCATAAAGAAAATATACACAATAATTTAAGTTTGTAGAAGGAAGATGGTGGGCGGTAAAAGAACAACAAGACCTGGTAAGAAGAAAAAAAAGGAGTTATCAGTCTTCGGTTAAACCTTTCTAGTGAAAGAGGTGGAATAAGTAGATGAAGAAATTGATAAAGAAAATAAGAATGTGATCATAATAAACTTATTATGATGGTCTCTCATGTCTTCATTTATTTGATGGTGTCATTTTATTGTCTTCATTAATGATTACAGGAACCATCTCAACTATTTCTTTCCCCTCGGTGGTTAACTTGTCGATATATTTCTTAAACCCTTCATCAATATAACTTTTTATTGGTGCCACGTTGATTTCATGCCGGATTTTGATGTTGAACAACTTACCCTCCAAGTCTCTCAGATCAAGGGAAATGTCATGTAATGATTCTTCAATGTACTGATTTTTTACAGAATAATCCACTAGCTAGTTGTCTATGGCGTCTTCATCATATTCAAGAATACCATAGAACTTTTCAAATGACAACCCTTTAAAGATATCAACATGCTTGTCAAATTGTTTCTTTGTTAGTAAAATCGAGTTTACGATCAATTTTGGATCTTGGACTTCATTAGTTCTTCCAGCTAGGTCCACCTCCATGAGCCTTTTGAATAATTATTCCCTCCTTGATATGGCTTGGTTGCATGTTTGAACTATGTTATTCAAGTTTTTTTAATCTTTTCTTTCCAACACACGTTCAACTGTTTGATTCGGCTTGGAGAGGGAAGGTCCACCTCTCTTCTCCTTAGTTCTGTCATATTGGAAACTTTAATGCCAAAAAGTATCACAACATTAAGGTAAAAGCCTTCTTCATTCTTTAGGTTGGCTTGTAAGTACTCATGGAAGGCATGCATCCTCGAGCCAAAAGAAACCATGTTTTTCGAAATTTCCCAAGCCTCTATGATCAATGCCATTATTTTCTTGATATTGTTCTCCACGTAGCTCCTAAATGATGTAAGTAAGCTTGAGGATCCTTTTAATTTAGCAACAAGTGCGGTGGGTCCAACAATTTCCAAAGGGATGGAAAGAAGTGGAAGAGGCATTAAGGTATCTTCCAATTCCTTGATCCTTTCCTTTAACTTTGTATTTTCTGCTTTGAGACCACTAATGGAGTCATCCAAAGCATCGCCGATTGCTCTATGAATTCTAGAAATATGGGAAGGCCGCATATCTCTTAGGTCAAACTCTGAACGAGATTTTCATTTCTTATTCTTTACATCACTTTTCTTAATAATCGTTTTTTTGGATTCCCTGTCAAAGACAACGCTCTGAAAAAAAAATGACTCTTCTTCATCAAAGGTCTCATTCTCAATGATTTCCAAAGATAGATTCTGGTGGGCCATATTCCCTGACTGGTCCAGTGGGGGAAACATTTTCTCGATGTCTACCTGGAGTTCCATATCTTCAAGGGATAATTTATTTCTATCATTCTCTATGCACTGGTCTTCTTCCTCTTGCACTACATTTTCCACATTTTTCTTAGAGGAAGCTTGTACGAGCTTTCAATTTTTCCCGACGGGGGATTCTTGTCTCCTTCTCCACTTGAACTACTGTTGGTCACTTTTCTAGATGGGTGGGCCTTTGGATAACTCATCCAAGATGTTGTAGTCTTAGGATTAACAGTTGGGGACTGTGCACTCTTCTCGCTGGGACCCTTTCCTTTCTTCTTGTAAAAATCATTTGTATTGAGTACCGTTTCCAAGACATCAACATTGTGAGTAGGAGCGCCTAAATTATTATCTTCTTCTTCTCTTAGTACAATATTGATAAATGAATTGATAAATCCCATTGCTAAAATATGTTCCACAAAAATTCCGTTAGGGTCAAACTCTTTTATCTTTTCAACATATTTGAGATTTAGGTTGTGGAAGTGGTTTGCAAATTCATCGATTTTGTTCATATTTCTGAATATCAAATCCCCAATTTTCCAAGACAAGGGTATGAATTTTTTTTTTTTTTTCGTTTCTCATGAAAAAAGTGCAACCATAAATTATATTTCCTTGCAACTTCTGTAATAAACATTCTGTCAGATATATGTCATGGATAAAAGGAGGGATTTTCCTTAGAACTGAAAAATCCTGATAACATTGTAATTTTCTATTTTCTCCAACGTCCCCTTTTTATCCAAGAATTTACTTTCCTGGGAGGATATTCTGAGGGTATCTTTTCCAAATAACAATCCTTTAAAAACCGAGACAAAGTCATTGAAAACTTCATAAAAATGAAAGGAAGCTTTGTGTCTCCACAACGCTTGGTACCAGAAGGTAATTGTGTCAAATTCACAATTCACCTTCTTGCAGATAGATAATTTAGGAAATTGACAGCAATATGCTATCACAAACACCAAATAAGAGGCCATAAAGAATTTCTTATCCTTTTTGTACTGTGACAATTGGGAAGAGATTTAAATGGAAATCAGTTTTCCCCAATCGAATATGGCTTGCTCCTTGATAGTAAAATATAAGATATAAAGAATCATACAAGAAATGTTGGCTGTATTTTCTTGGCTCGTTACCTTGGTAAATAACCAAGCAATTTCCCAAAAGGGGTTTTTGAACAAGTTTTTTTTTTCCACGGAAAAAATTCGTAATTTTATTAAAGGGTATAAAATTACATTCGTAGATATATATTTTCTATTGGAGATAGCCAAAAATATATATTGTCTGTGTAGTGTCTCTTACATTTCTGTGTGTTTCTTCATTACAAAATATGCCTATCTTATACCAAGTTGCGAGTGTACAACCACCCATATTCTTTCCAGTCATATACATAGGTACCAAAAGTATCAAGAATATTTGTCAATTATACAATTGTGTTCCTGATTAGAGTTCCCAAAAAAGTGATATCAACTGCATTTTTTTATATTTGTTCTTCCTGAAAGGGCCTGTGATAGTCAAAACTGTCTTCTGCCGTATGTTCTGTGATGTGCCAACTTCCAAATTCTAGTTGCGTGGCTTCTTTGGATAGCCGGTCAGCCATGGTGTTCCTTACCTTGTAAATATGAGAGAGAGAGAGATAGTGTCAAAAGTGGAAATGATCCTAAAAAATTCTACCAGGTAAGGTCTGAGTCTAGTCATATGAAAGATTTGTGCTTGTTTTTCCTAATTGATGATAATCAAGGAATCCCCAAAGACTTGTAGAGTGGTAATGCCCTTTTCAGCTACAAAAAGGAGTAGTAGTTTTAAGGCTTGGATTTCAACGTAGTTGTTTGTACTAGGCCCCAACCTAGCTCCGAGGTGGAAATAGTGTTGTTTTGTTAGATATATGCATCCTACCCCCCACAGTGTAATTGATCCCCTGAGGCCGTGCCATCAAAATAGGCCCATGGCCTTCCTTTGTCGATCAATTCCTCTAGGGGATCTTGGCTTGAGCCCCGTCCCGAGATCTCTCCTTGATTGAGATGATCGATTATGCTTAAGGAGTTTGCAACCACCCACAGGGGTGATTGTGGGTCATCTCGAAAGAGTGTGTTGTTCCTAGATATCCAGATTCCCCAGGTATCTAGGATCGACAAGGATTTTAAGTGTTTTGGAGTTGTCAACTTAAACCAGTCTTTTAAAGCATCTTCGAAGGAGGCTCCTCGCCAATGGCCTATGTCAGAGTTTAAATTGGAGGCTTTCATCTAGACTGATGAGGTAAAGGGGCAGTGCATAAATAAGTGGTCTGTCGTTTCTTCCTACATTCTGCAGAGTGAACACCAGCTCGACCCATGGAATTGTTTCTTTTGAAGAATATCCCAGGTGGGGATTTTGTTTTCTAGTATTGACCAAGCCAAGATTTTTCCTTTGGCTGGACATTTAATCTTCCACAGTTTCCTCCACCACCATTTCTCATCTTGTTGAATTGGTTCAATTCTTAGTTGAATGTAACCTACTTTTGGAGTATAAGTGACTCTCAATCGCCATCCCAAATGAGTTCATCATATCCCTCAGTTAAACAGATGTTTTCCCTCCTAAGAGAAAAGATATAATTGTCCCAAAGAATAGCTTGAGGCTCATTGAGTCCCAAGGATCTTCCCTTTTTCCAGCCTTGTTTCCATAGTGTTGTGTGGAGGGGATCGACGACTTGGGC
>ML804610.1:53153-72615 GCA_009831015.1 Picea engelmannii | reverse complement strand
TTTGGCCTGTATTTTCAGCAGCGGGATGTTTTGAGCATGACTCCATATCCCAATAGCAAGGCACTGAAGCTACAGAATGAGTTCTTAGAAGCATCACTGGGACAAATATATCCCCCATGGAGCCTAATGTTAGCAACAATTCTTGTCTTGGGCTCGAGAGCATCCAGGTCTACAGGTTGCATGAAGAATGCCCAAGCGTAGCATGTAAAGCCCCTTTTCAGGCTAAAAATCAAGTGAGCAGGTGAAATTATGTTGTCAACGGCCCAGATTCATCCATAGGAGCAGATCAACGGTCGACGGGAAATCGCGGTTAGCGGAGTTGCGCTGGGATTAGCGTGATAGGTAGCATCTATATACATTCATGAAGGATCTCAGCCATCCATCCAAAAGGACACGTGGTGCGTGATCATGTCATGTCGGCATTTGGGGATTCGAGGGGTAAGAGCTCCTCATCATTTTACATCTTGAAACCCCGAACCCCGAAATGCCGATAAACACCCTTCAAATCCGAGCCCACGGTCCTAGAGCCAGGTCACGATAAGTGAGCCCGGGAATGGAGGTAACCCCCTTTTAATGACAAAGCCATCTCATTCGTTCCTATGAAGGACACGCGGTGCAGATCTAAGCCTCAGGTGGGGCCTTTCGGGATTTTCCTAGCGAAAGCGCTGAAGTCATCTTAGTCGTCCATCCATCGATGAAACTTGGGCACGTTGGACTTAAAGGGGGCATGGATCTAGGTGGCCAGGATCTGCGCGCTCAGATCTACGGTCAGGAGCGGATTCTAGAGGCCCCCCACCATTCTACCTTTAAGCAGAGGGGGGGGGGGTCCGGAATTGAGCGCGCATCTCTATAACGACCAGGATCGAGGTGCCTAAATCAACGGCTGAGGCTTCATTCCGGACCCCCCTTGCCTTTCTGCCTTTAATCGGGGGGGGGTCCGGAATTGATGTGTTATTATTGTGGGGCCCCTTTCCTGACGTGTCACCTTTGGTATCGTCCTCCCCGTTGCCACCTATTTTCCACTTACTGCCTCCCTTTTCCCTTGTCATCTATCCAACTTTCCTCTCTCCATCCACATGGCACCTCCTCGGCTCGTCGTCCTCTCGTCTCCTTCCATGTGTCCCTCTCATTCCCAGTCACCTCCTCCTGTACTCCCGCACTCCATGCTCCTTCCTCCTCTGCCTTATTCAGACCGCGTGGAATTCCTCAGCTGATGTCACAGCTCCTATTTCTTCTTCATCACCTCCATAGTGTTCATGCCTTTAACCCCCGTCACACCGTCGTCCACATCCACCATAGGGATCCCTCGCAACAGTCTAGCGAAGTAGCATCCAAAGAAGGACCGTTCAGCTGATCCAGGTGGCACCATTAGGAGACCTCCACATCCCAGAAGGCAGAGTTGACCGAGGACGTCCCTAGTCTCAAGAATGTAGTTATGGTGGTTGTTGCTGGTGGTTGAGCGTCATCTCTTCCATAAAGAGGAAGGTCCGACAAAGGATTAATTGACATCGAATCACCTATAGAAGGACAATCTGAAATCTGATGGCATCTGTCATAGGTGCATGATCATCCAGAGTCTGCATAGGCAGGCTTTCAGAAGCCATGTAGACGCAATTATTTAATGCAGCGTCTTGTTTTTACTGCTGTTGTTGTTTTTGAGTATATGTAGGCATTTTCACCATTTTTGTAAGCATCGATGGTTGAGCAAGGATCCCGGTTGTAAATCTTTAATGAAGCACTGTTATTCTGGTTATGCATGGACTCTTGAGACTTCTTTCCTTATGAATGTCAGTTTCTTCCACGTCTTTGTTTATACCATGTTAGAGAAGCTTGGAATTGGAGAATCCAGTTGAGTTGTAGCTGTTATAAGATGATGTAGAATTGGATCACTGTAACAGTCGCATTGTCTCTAATCGGTCCTTGTGATTTTCCTAATGCTGAATGAATTGGAATTAGAGAATCTAGTCAAGTCCCCCTTTCAGTTTCTTAAGACCCTGAACCAAGAGGATCTTGCATTCAGAGTCTTTCCTCCGTAAACTACTGAAATCCTGTTGCCCAAAGTAGTTTGTTCACTCTTCTTATCAAGTCTTCCAACTGTTCATCTTTTAATCAACCCACTGACTGAAGTTAGATCAAGACCTCCTTTGTCACTTACATACCAGACCTAGTCCCTGAGTTAGAAGTGATATCTCCTCGAGTCTCTACCCATTTGATCACCCATTAAAAGCCATCGTGACATAAAATTGATGGGCGTCGGGCTCTGCTCCTGCAAGCAGTCCAGGAGTGACATCCGACACCAATAGGCGTTCAGTAAATTGGGTCTCAAGAAGGTACGAGAATGGTGTGATAAACCCAACGGATAGCTCCCCCGCGTCAAACCCTAGTCTCCCTTCGAAATCCTCTGGTGGCTCGGTGTAAAAGGAAAATTTCCCACCCCATCCTTCGGAGTATATCAGACCATTTGAAGGTGGTAGTTGCTGTTTCGAAGAGGAAGTTAGACCTATCCAGTCCACCACCAAAAGCCTCGAACCTCCTAGCTCCTCGCTTCATGGAAAAAATCTATCCTTGTCCCCCTGCCTTGTGAGCCCATTTTCAATTAATTCAATTGACCCACTTGTTGCCTGCCAAACACTAGCCAGAATGCCTCCCAATGATAATGCCAGAGATGGTGAGGCGTCCTCCACAACATCCAAGGAAAAGGATATGTCGTTGTCCAGTAGTGACTCCATGCTTTGATAAATGGCCCAAACTGTGCCGACCTTACACCAAAAACTGTGGTAGCCACGTGGTCCTTGGTCACTTATAGGCTGACAGAACCAATACCTACTCAAATCGCCTTCGCCATTATCGCAAACCCTCATCTGACTCCCAAATTTCTCATATTTTCCTACAGTAAGTATCAAATCACCTCGGGTTTTTGAACAAGTTGACTTGAAATCCGGTAATATATTCAGTGATGGCCACATGATTCTTCAAGAACTCAGGCAAGAGGTCCATGCCGTTGTCATTCTTTTTCAGGAAATCCTTTCAATTCTCTCCTTTGAAAGTAAGTGTTGATTCAAGTAGTTTCAACATCTTACGAAACACTTGAGGTGAAAGAGAGATAGGAGAATGGTCTTGAAGTTGAATAATCCGATGACTTGGTATATATTTCTCAGCACACCAGGACACCAATTCCTTGCAGTCGAAAATCTCAGGGACACACCCTGCACGAGAAATTCTGGATGTCCATATCACTTCCTTCTAAGAAGAAGGGGATGAATAGTAAGAGTATGCTCTATACCACTGCAAGTTATGGTCTTGTCATCCAACAATATTCAAAGTATCTCCGCAGGACTGTTGTCTAGTTGTTGTGGCCATAAGTTGACGAGAGTGTTCCTTTAATCCAGATAGTATTTGCAATGGGCGCTTGAGAGAGATAACCATAATATAATCTTCATCAGATCATGCTTTAATGCAGTTTTAATGAGAACATATCCTCGATTCCTTCATTTATTAATGATGATATTTATGAAACCTGCCTGATGAGTTAGTAGCATTAAACCATTCTTAAATGTGTATTGGGAAAAGCAAGAGGATGGTAGGGATGAATGAGAGAAAATTAGGATTTGGGAAATTATGTGAACCCACCATCCCACGATTATGAAAGGTAAAAAATTGGATAAGTGTTGTAATGCAGTTGATCATAATAAATATAGGAGATATGCGATACTTAGAATCTCGGGGGTCTAATGGTCAAAATGTAGATTGTGGATCTTTTGGGTGCAAAATGGATGTTGTGGAACATGGGATATGAAAGCTTGAACCCGAGAACCTCCAAATTCAAAAATGGTTAGGTATAGGATATATGTGGTTGGTTAGACTCATGATATGGGAATATGAATGTAAGTGAGGACCCGCGAGTTTGTGAACCCACCAAAAAGAAAAACGACTAAGTGTAGTAACTAGAAAGGGAGAATAGAAGGGAGAAAAGAAAAGGGGGATTCGGGTAATTATAGAAGAGGGAAAAGAAATGGAAAAAATAAGTTGGGAATATAGAAAGGGGAGAAAAATTCAGAATTAGTAAATGGTCTCAACACCTTGGAAAACACACAAATTTCAAGTTTTAACGTTCTTTCTTTGGGAAAGTGTTCCTTGAGAATTTGGATCCCTTGCCTCCTTAAGGAGTCCTCTTTGTCCAAAAAATTATTGCTTCTGTAGTAAAAATAACCTACAGCCATTAGGGATGCTCTAACCCTAGCCTACTGACCCTTTTTTCTCCTAAACTAACCATAGACTAAGTCTAAAAATCTGCCCTCGCCCACTACTAACCTAGGCACACCTTTTGAGCTAATTACAAGTGTTTTTTATTGGGTAAAATTTATGATATAGGGATTGGTTTTATACAACCATAAGGATGATAACTTCAATTCATAAACCCCAAGATAAAGTCACTCTTAACTTGTGCTTTCACTGCCAAAACTTGCTAAATGTTTGCTAACTTGTTCCACTAAGTTTAAGGCATTTTTTGGGTGTCTTCTTTAAGGATTTTGGTGGATGATTTTACTGCTGTCATAACAAGATTTATGCAGCCATAATTTTGCCAAAAATACTTATGCATGCAATCTTTATGACAACAAAAACTAAATGCTAAAGTCTTGTACTATAAATTGTGAAGTTTCTCTAGTCATTATCTGCTTGTTTCAAGCATATCTCACTTGACTTTAAGCAATCCTTTAAGCAGTTATAATTAGCTTCTCACTTGAATTTAAGCATATATGACTTGAATTTAAGCAATCCTTTAAGGTACGACAACATCAAGGTAAAAAAATTCTTGATTATTTAGGTTGGCTTGTAAGTACTCATGGAAGGCATGCGCCCTTGAGCCAAAATAAACCATGTTTTTCGAAATTTTCCAAGCCTCTGCGATCAATGCCATTATTTTCTTGATATTATTATCCACATATCTCTTGGCTGATGCAAGTAATCTTGAGGATCCTTTTAATTTAGCAGTGGGCGTGGTGGGTCCAAAAATTGCCAAAGGGTTGGCAAGAAGTGTAAGAGGCATTAAGGTCTCTTCCAATTCCTTGATCCTTTACTTTAACTTTGTATTTTCCGCTTTGAGACCACCAATGGAGTCGTCCAATGCATCACCGTTTTCTCTATGAATTATATAAATATGGGAAGGACACATATCTCTTAGGTCAACCTATGAACGAGATTTTCCTTTCTCATTCTTTACATCACTTTTCTCAATAATCAATTTTTTGGATTCCCTGTCAAAGACAACGCTCTGAAAAACAAATGACTCTTCTTCGTTGAAGGTCTCATTCTCAATGATTTCCAAAGACAGATTCTATTGGGCCGTGTTCCTTGACTGGTCCAATGGGGGAAACATTTCTCGATTTCTACCTCGAGTTCCATATCTTCAAGGGAGAAGATATTGATATCATTCTTTATGCACTGGTCTTCTTCCTCTTGCACTACGTTTTTGCTCTTTTTTCTTTGAGGAATCTTGTGCAAAATTTCAATTTTTCCTGGTGGGGGATTCTTGTCTCCTCCTCTACCTAAACTACTGTTGGTCACTTTTCTAGATGGGTGGGCTGCTGGAGAACTGCTCCAAGATGTTGTAATATTAGGAGCAACAGTTGGGGACTGGGCACTCTTCTCGTTGGGACCCTTTCCTCTCTTCTTGTAAAAATCATTTGTATTGAGTATTGTTTCCAAGACACCAACATTGTGAGTAGGAGCACCTAATTTATTATATTCTTCTTCTCTTAGAACAATATGTATAAATGAATTGCTAAATCCCACTGCTAAAATGTGTTCCACAAAAATTCCATTAGGGTCAAACCCTTTTATCTTTTCAACATATTTGAGATTCAGGTTGTGGAAGTGGTTTGCAAATTCATCGATTTTGTTCATATTTGTGAATATAAAATCTCCACTTTTCCAAGGCAAGGATATGAATTGATTTTTTCGTTTCTCATGAAAAAAGTGCAGCCATAAATTATATTTCCTTTCAACTTCTGTAATAAACATTTTTTCGGATATATGGCATAGACGATAGGAGGGATTTTCCTTAGAACCGAAAATCCTGATAACATTGTAATTTTCCATTTGCTCCAATGTCCCCTTTTTATCTAGGAATTTACTTTCTTGGGAAGATATTTTGGGGGTATATTTTCCAAACAACGATACTTTAAAAACCGAGACAAAATCATTGAAAACTTCATAAAAATGCAAGGAAGCTTTGTGTCTCCACAATGCTTGGTACGAGAAGGTAACTGGGTCAAATTCACAATTCACCTTCTTGCAGATAGATACTTTAGGAAATTGACAACAATATGCTATCGCAAACACCAAATAAGAGGACATAAATAATTTCTTATCCTTTTTGTACCGTGATAATTGGGAATAGATTTAAATGGAAATCTGTTTTCCCCAATCGAAAATGTCTTGCTCCTTAACAGTAAAATATAATATATAAAGAATCATACGAGAAATGTTGGTTGTATTTTCTTGGCTTGTCACCCTAGTGAATAACCAAGCAATTTCTCGAAAGGGATTTTTGTGCAAGTTGACCTGCAACCTGGTAATATCTTCAAGGATGGCCATGAGATTCTCCAAGAACTCAGGCAAGAGGTTCAGGTCGTTGTCAAGATTTTTCAGGAAATCCCTGCAATCCTCTCCTTTGAAAGTAAGTGTTGATTCAGGTAGTTTCAACATCTTACGGAACACTTGAGGTGAAAGAGAGATGGGAGAATGGTATTGAATTTGAATAATTTGTTGAGTTGGTATATATTTCTCAGCGCACCAGGCCACCAGTTCCTTGTAGTTGAAAACCTCAGGGAGACACCCTGCATGAGAAATTTCGGACATCCAGATCACTTATGAGAAGAAGGGGATGAATACTAAGAATACAATCTAGACCATTGAAAGGTATGGTCCTCTCATCCAAAAATATTCAAAGTATCTCCACAGAATTTTTATCGAGCTGCTGCGGCCATAAGTTGACGAGAGTGTTCCTTTAACCCAGATAGTATTTGCAATGAGCACTTGAGAGAGATAACCACAATATAATCTTCGTCAGATCATGCTTTAATGCAGTTTTAATGAGAAAATCTCCTCAAGCCCTTCGTGTATTAATGACGATATTTACGAAACTTGCATGATGAGTTAGTAGCATTAAACCATTCTTAAATGTGTATGGGGAAAAAAACTAGGATGGCGGGGGCAGACGAGAGAAAATTAGGATTTGGGAAATTATGTGAACTCGCGAACCCGTGATTGTGAAAGCTCAAAAATTGGCTAAGTGTTTTAATGCAGTCTATCAGATTCAATATAGGAGATATGCAATACTTAGAAGCTCGGGGGTCCGATGGTGGAAATGTATATCACAAATCTTTTGGGTGAAAAATGGATGTCGCGAAACATAGGATATGAAAGCTTGAACTCGCGAACCCGGGAACCCGCGATTGCAGAAATGGTTAGGTATAGGATATATATACGATTGGTTGGACTCATGATATGGGAATATGAATGGAAGTGAGGACCTGCGAGTTTGCCAACCTGTGATCCCGCCTAAAATAAAAAGGACTAAGTGTAGTAACTAGAAAGGGAGAATAGAAGGGAGAAAAGAAAATGGGGATTCAAGCAAGTATAGAAGAGGGAAAATAAATGGAAAAAATAGGCTGGGAAGATATAAAGGGGAGGGAAATTTAGAAGTGGAAAATGGTGTCAACACCTTGGAAAACACACAAATTTCAAGTTTTAAAGTTCTTTCTTTGGGAAAGTGTTCCTTGAGAATTTGGATCCTTTGCCTCCTTAAGGAGTCCTCTTTATCCAAACTATTATTGCTTCTGTAGTAAACCTAACCTAAAACCATTAGGGATTCTCTAATCCTAGCCTACTAACCCTTTTTGCTCCTAAACTAGCCCTAGACTAGGCCTAAAAATCTTCCCTCACCCACTACTAACCTAGGCACACCTTTTGAGCTCATTACAAGTGTTTTTTGTAGGGTAAAATTTCTGATATAGGGATTGGTTTTCTACAACTATAAGGATGATAAATTCACTGTAGAAACCCTAATATAAAGTCACTCTTAACATGTGCTTTCACTGCCAAAATTTGCTAAAATTTTTCTAACTTGTTCTACTAAGTTTAAGGCATTTTTTGGGTGTCTTCTTTGAGGATTTTGGTGGCTGATTTTACTGCTGTCATAAAAAGATTGATTCAGCCATAAGTTTTCCAAATATACTTCTGCATGCAATTTTTATGACAACGACAACTAAATGATAAAGTATCGTACTATAATTTGTGAAGTTTCTCTAGTCATTATCTGCTTGTTTCAAGCATATCTCACTTGACTTTAAGCAATCCTTTAAGAAGCTATAACACTTATTTCTTATTGATATATACTATTATCTATTTCTGCAAATTAGGGACAACAAGCTTAAATTTCTTATCCAACTAACATACATCATTGCAAAGTGGTTCTTCTTGTGTCTTGGGTAGGTACCAACATCTCTACAATTCACCAAAGTATTTGGCAACCTCTAAACCACTTGAGACTCGTCTTTGATTTCCTTTTTCCATCTAGATCTTTGACCATAGGGACCTCTTTCTTTCCTTTCCATTTTTCACATCCCTTTTCCCCCTAGGGTCATCAAGATCCCCCCCTTGAGGTGACTACCTCACCTCTAAAGTGACGAAGACACCTACCTAAGGTGATACTGGGTAGGTGACCTCCTAGTTGTCACCATTTGGTGGTTGGGTCGGGATTTTCCAAACCTACAACTTGTGCGATAACAATACCAATTAATTTAGGAAGTCATTCCTAATTTAAGAGAGAAATTTGGAGAAAAAAGTGCAGGGAGGGGGTCATATATGACCCTGGAGGACAAAAAGAACATACCTTCTCATGGGGTTTAGGCCACAAAACAAACAATCAAGCAGAGATTCTGGTGGTATTTAAAGGCTTGACATTAATACCCCAAGACAAATTTCAAAGCATCATAGTGGTAGGAGACTCATAATTGGTGATAAAAGGACTTAAAGGAATTAGTCATAAGTCTCAACTCAGTCTACAAGGAATATACCAAAGAATAAAAACTCGAGGAAAAAATATTTCGTTAAGTGGAGTACTTTCACATACTACAACAAAAAAATCAGGAGGCAGATCAATTGGCAAAGGAAGCCAAATATTTGCATCAAGAGGACTTAAAGGACAATGTGGTAACCACGATTTTCTATTTTCCTTAGAGATATGGAAGAAGGGGTTGTGGAAAAAAATCCTTTTCATAGCAGAGTAGAAGCAACCAGGTTAACAAATGGAGTAAATAAAAATCCGAAATTAGGCATGGGAGGATATGAAAAATCAAAATATTTCAAGGGAGGGGGCGATGTGACTCTCTCCACTAACTCACAGGATTCATTCGACTGCACTAACACATCATAAGAATTACGATTACACCTTGAACCACCTCCAGGAGTCACATGCATCACATAGAAAATGAGACTACTTACTCTCACACAGGCATTTAAAATTTATCCCTTGACGCAAATTTATGCATGTGGGACTGGCCTCCCACCTAATGTTACAATGAGGAAATCATTCATTCAATTCATATTGATAGTACCAGAGGATCGGAACCAACAATTGCAGTCATCATTACAAGAGTTAGTGTTGAAAACCGCACGAGGTGTGGAGGTTGGAAATCTCATGACACATTATTTGATGGGTTGCATATGGATAGAGTTCATTAGCAAAATTACGCATGGTGTTCAAACAATAATTCCCAGGATCCTCCAACATTGGAACACCTTACAGTTCTTGCAGCATCAACACAACAATTCACAGGAAAACAACTTTCTAAGGATGTGGTGAAAATGTCAGATGGTTTGTGACTGAAACACTTACGAAATTAAAGCACTCAAATCCAAAGTAGAACACTAGAAATATGAAATTACAAACCCTTGTCAATTTCAATCACAACTCCAACAAGCAATGTAGGAGAGGGAGGAAAGATAAGATAAAGAAATGGAAATCGTGCTTAGGAGAGTCGATCGACACTTAGAGCAAATGTTGGAAGGAGCACAATAAGGTCATTGAGTAACAATTCAAAAATGAACCATCCCCTAAGCAGGCTCACAAGAATCCTGTGAAGTGGAGAAACCAAAACATCAACCACGTACATATGATGTTCAAGATGGTACTCAAGATCTCGTATATAAAAAACTTAAGCTTAATTAGACAAGTTTCACATATCATTTTTGAATTTTTTCTCTATTTATAGGCTAAAATTCTTCTGAGGATATGACTCTCTTCATATGTAAAATATTTTTGAAACTTTATTGTTTTGAGGAAGTTCTGAACTAAGGAAGATGTACTCTCTGGTTGGTTTTAGCTTTGCTACAACCATATTTTATATATAATAAATTACCCGTTCTTGTTAAAAAAAAAATAAGGGAGCAATTGTATAATAATACTAATTAATGGAATATTGTTGTGATTGTTACCCCCTCGCACTAGGGGTAACTATGGAGATCATGTCTCAAGGCCCACATGTAGCATAAATGGAGTGACGAGAGCTATATTGACTAGCATAGCCCCGTAGGGCCCCTCCTATTCATTGATGCACCACCATACATCAACGACAGTAGAGAAACATCCATCACACTAGCCTGGCCCTAGAGGACAACATGTCTTGCTTCATGAGGTAATATTTCTGGTATCATGGTAAGTGTCACCCTAATAATTGAAGCATTTGAATATGTTGCAAATAATTAATTCTTGATTACATAACGTTTGCTTGGAAATTATACTTTTTTCCTTATTTAATCTTGGTGGGTGTCATTCTGTCCTAGTAAGTTGGTCACCCTTGGGAATAGGGTGCTACTAGGGGGTTCCTTGAAGAGTCATTGTGCCATTCTCGATCATACTTAACACTTTCCATACTTCTTCCATTTCATCTCCTCATCTTTTGGGATTTTTCGAGTGCACCGAACCAAAAAGGGATTGTACCTAATTTCATGGGAAGAAGGGGTTGAAGGCCTAGAGGGAAATGTAGCTGGAAAAAGATAAAATCCAAATCATAACCTTCCAGATGCTTTCCTGAGAGGTCTAGAGAATGATGAAACATTTCTCCTAAAAGAAATGAAAAATATACAAAAGAAAAATCACATTATATAGATGTCTCGCTTGGTGTGTACACATATGAGGTGTCCCTTTATTTCCATACATATGGCACTCTGTGTACCTCTAGATTCAAGTGATGTTGCTGTACTATTTTCTTTCCATGTCTTATAGTACCCATTTTTTTTGGAATTTAATTAATTAATGACAATAAATGGGCTTGGAAAAAGGTTGTATTTAAAATGAATTTGCAACACACCCTCTACAAAGGCACCCATAAATGAGACAATACGAACCCTTGTGTGTCATGAAGCCCATGCCTAGAGGTTTTACCCCACTCCACCACATACTCACACATGGTTTAGATAGGTTTCCATTGGGAAACACCTTTGAATTTGGGATTGACTGGCCCAATAGGATTCCTTGACACCCCTCCCACACCTAAATTTGACAAATTGTATAAGATCTTTGAGCATTTTTTTAGTTTGAAAAAGGGGGTTCGATGCACATGTTCGGGTGTTTCAATTATTAGATGTGGCTTACTTGGCATGATTATTGTGAATTATGGACCCTTGGAGGGCATACATGTTTTTATTTTCAAGACCTTTCCCAATGGACATGTATTCATGAGGAGATGACTTGTTCTAACCTTCATGGGGCTTTGGAGCCCAAGGATGTATATAGAGACCCCACGTCTGGGGTAGGCTAGTGATCACCATTGCACATGAGGTCATTGCCTTTGGAGGTACTCCGACAGACATAGATAGAGAGCTATCACTGTTAGGCTCCAATCTACTGATGTAAATTAGAGTGCAAATGATTGTCAATCCGGTGTTTGTAAGACTTAGAGGCACATCCAAAATATATGGACTTAGAGATAACTTTTATTATTTCAATGGGAATAAAACAAAACCTATTCTAAGAGATGAATATGGAGGAGATGCTAAGCTTCTGTTCATAATTCCTTTTCATAAATCTCACGACAGTAATCAACAATTGTTTCCTAAAGGGCATTTGATCAACAATGAACATTCAAAGAGACATTCAAAAACTAACTCAGAGGTTTATCAATGCTAGAAAGACAAAAATCTTATTCAAGAGATGCATTCATTGTTTTCTTTCATTCATTAGAAATCTTCACCAATTCTTGTTAAATAAAAAGTACTGAAAGTGTAAATAACTCAAAAATCATTTATGATCATCCTAATGCTTGAAAGCAAACCACACATTGAATTCTTATTCAAGAAATCATTCACAACATGAGTAAGGCTTTGAAACATTAAGCATATTACTTAACTATGGAATTCATCTAACTACAACAAAGATATGAATAAAACTCATCTACAACAAGGTCTGATCTAAAACATGTATCAAAGATTACTTGAAAAGAACATAAAGGAAGAGTGTACTAGTAAGGAAAAGGGGGCCCCCAATGCTTCACTTGTACACTTGAGTCATCTCAGCTAAGAAGGAACTTCCAGTAGCATTCACATCATCATATCATAGACATTATGAAGAACAAAAATGCAGAACTGATCTTAGGATTGCAAATTCCAAAGTTTCTTCATTCACATCAAGGGTGTCATACTAGTCTATGTCTTAGAGTATTTATACAAGAGTTTTGAAACTAATAATGTTAATAAATCTCCTAAAGATCATGATCAAATCCATAAAATATACTAGGAAGGTTGAATACCCCCTTCAGATCCATAAAATATGAACAAATCCCAAGAAAATCTAAAACTATCCATGATTTTATGCTAAAACAGGGTATTTTCTGCTGAAGTGGCCCTGTTTGACCAACGTTGACCAAACACCTGGAAAGCTCAGATCTCGAAGCTGATAGGTAATCATCCATCCTTGTACATCAAGGATCATGATCCAAGTCTCATATTTTTCCCAGCTTTCCTACAAGTACACGAATCTAGGAGCAATTACGAGATTTAGTCAAATCCTGTAATTTCTGATAATTTTTTAATTTTAATGCGAAAAATTCGAAAATTCAGTTCTTAAGCTAAAGAATGATAAATGTACCTTGCATAAACTATTTTTATGGAAAATATGGAATGATATGGAGGCAAAATGGATGGTTGTGGAGGAAAACGTATAGTTTATAGAGTGAAAAGAAGCATAAAAATGTACTCGACATCTCCCCCAAGAGGAAGACTTTGCATGTCCTCATGCACAAAAACAAAATTTTCTTGAACCTCTGTCAATGATCTTCTGCCACCTCTGCTACCTGCAATAATGTCTCCACATTAACCTGAGCTATATGAATAGCTTCCATTCTTTGATTCTTCTGTTGAAACCATTTATAGGCCTGTTTGAAGATTAATTTGTTTTTCTTTTGAAGCTTCTTATTCTTTTTCTTCAAGGTTTCATTCTTTTCCTGTGTTTTATGGATTTGAGTCCTTAACATTTCATTCTCTGTTTTTATGTACCTTTCCAGGACTTCAATTTCCTTGATCTTTCTCTTCATTTTCTTTATTTTCTTGCTTTTCTTATCAAGTTCTGATGTGGACCCACCAACTACTTCTTCTATTTGTTCTACTGTCTGTGGAGTTTGAGTTTCATCTTTCATATATTTAATCAATTGTTCCACATCTTTTCTCATTTGCTCATATGTGGAAGTTTCTTGTCCTTCAAAATCATCATTTTCCAATGATTGTGCCTCCAGAGTCTGAATATGTGCATACTGTGCTTCATCATCACTTTCTTGTATTTGTCCTTTTTGAACTTGTTGGCATTTTCTTGATTTCCTTTCATATGTGGTGAAAATATTTTCTTTTTCCTCAAATTATTTCTCCCTTTTCACCATGCTTCTTGTTCTTCTCCTTCCCATAGGATGTTTTGAGCTTGTTGCCTTGGGGTTTTGTATTTCTTCCTCATCATCGGTCACAACCAAGATTTATTCCTCTTTTTCTTCCTCTTCCACTGTTTCAAAACCATTTCCAATGATAAACTACTGCCAAGTCAAGTTCTGCTTCTATAGATCATGTATGATGATCATTTTAATGAATCCACAATGATATAGACTCTTTTATGTATTCCTCCCTTGTTTTTGGACAGACTTAGCCATCTTAGAAAGGCTTTGCAGTAGAAAGTAGGGCATGTTAATTTCACAGTCACCTTTTAAATGTTGTAGCAGCTTGATGTGATATAGGTAGATAATGCTAAATATTCCTTCACAAGTTATAAACTTCTGTATGAGATAGGCTAATTAATCCCAAGGATGAATCAACCAACTCCTCGGGATTCCCTTCTTCCAATTGACTGCTGCCACCCTAGATCTAGAAATAAAAGATGCCCATGATTTATCTTTAAAATTCTTAGTTTTGAAATATCTTTCTCCTGTTTGAGGAAGTCCAGTGACATGTGCAATTATATCTTCAGAGATTCTAATAGTAAGGTTTCCAACAATAGCCCTTTCCCCATCAAATGAATGAGCAAATTCTAAGGCAACTTCCTCATAATATTCATCAAACTTCTCAAAGAAAGATATCCATTGTTTTTGCTCAAGAATTTGTATACAATCCTTATGAATTTCTGATGTATCAAGCTTCTTTGGTTCATACCTAGACACCATTCTTTCAATTTTTAAGAGAAAGACCCTAAATTATTTCATTGTTTATACAAAAAGGAGGTCTATCCTTGTCAAAAGTTTCAACCTTGCATATTCTTTGACCAAAATTTTTTAAACTTGCAGACTCTGTTTAAATTCAATTCTGTAAATGGTCTTCAATAAGAATTTTCTGTTCAAAAACAAAGAAAATCTCATTTTTTTTTTGAATTTCTAAACTGCTCTCTGTTCTCAATCATAAAATTTTTGATGCAAGGGCATACCTGGTAATTCAATAAAAACTCTCATGCTTTCTTGTTGAAACCCAGCTCAGTTTTCCTTCTTACAATCAACCTCTGCTAGAAATGAATTGTTTCTGTTCTCAAAATGTACCTCAGGAAGTCGAATTTTGCACTTAGCTTTAACAATTATTTGAATTCAAACTTACCTTTCACTGGCCGACTCCTTCTTGAACACGTTCTCTTTCCTTTGCTCACCACGCATCTCCTTCAACTTCCACATTTTCTTCCATAGGGCAAGAATGTTGTATGTTGACAGTGAAATTGTCAACATACAATTCGTTATTTATCAGAGATTTCGGGATAGGAAGGCATAGGAGGGAACAATTTGCTAGAACGTAGGGATTATTTGTTTGGAATGGCGCTGACATGTTTGAAACATAACTTAATACATGCGTTTGGAGTATGGAGGTAAAATATACACAGGAATGTGTTGGCGGTTCGAATCTGGGGAGCGTCTAGGTGAGACAACAACATATGGAAAAGAGTCTAAGCCACAACACTTTTAGGAAGAGAGAAAAAGACGTTGTGAGGGAAACTTTACAAGAGTTTTATGTTTTTTTTTTTTTTTTAAATGCATTTGTACAGCCTTTAGGTTGATCGATCATAGCTGAAGGTGCTTCTATTCTTTCATTAAACTTTATGAAATTCCACTCTTTCCTTGTAATCATCATAGGAAATGTTTTTTTATTCTAAGAAAATGTGTTTATTTGACTTATAACTCCCTTAATTTGTTTCCTTTGAGTAACCATCCCTTTTGTCATGCTTAAAGCCTTCTTCTTATGACCCCTTCCTTAATGTGTATGCAAACAACCTTTCATTTATGCAAACAACAATTCAGTCTGTGTGTATGCGAATTATGTCTTCATAAAATAGAGCATTTACAGCTAAAAAACAATGTGTTTGAATTTGAAAACCTGATCCTTTCCTTATAACTCCCTTGGAGACCAAAATTGGTTCCTTTGAGTACCATTTTTTATGCTTTTGAGGGTATATGAAAATGGAGTGATGAAAAGATGATGTAGGGGAAGGAAAAGATAGGATATTTATCATTGCTTTAACTTATGAAGAATTTTCCAAAATTTTAAAGCATTAAAAAGAAAAATGTATACTAACTTGTTTGCTCATTGTGTTTGCCTGATTGAAGCTGGCTGGAATGTTGTTGTAAGTCTTCAATTTTGATAAAGTTCCTCTTGTATTTCTTTTTCTTAGTATCCTCCTCAGGTCCTTCTGAAGGATAAAATTGATGTTCTTTCTCAGGTCCCTCTACTGAATGAAGTTGATATTCTTCCCAGGTCCCTCTACTAGATGAAGTTGATACTTTTCTCAGGTCCCTCTGCTGAATGAGGTTGATATTTTTCTTAGGTCCCTCTGTTGGATGAAGTTGATACTTTTCTCAGGTCCCTTTGCTGGATGAAGTTCTTTTTGAAATGCATGTTGTCATCTATAGAAGTCTTGAAAGGTTTTCAAAGAATCTTCAAAAATTTATACCTTATCCCCCCCAACCTTATTTATTGACCTGTCCTCAAGTCTTGGAGACAAAAAATTTGCAAAAACTTTTGAAGCTGTAAATGCAACTAGAAAGTAATAATGAAAATGTTTTTGGAGAATTTTGATTGGCCAATTTTACTTGGTTTTCCAATGAAAATTCGAGTTTATATTGTGCCAATTGCCTGGATTTTCACAACTAAACTCCCTTTTGTTTTTTCTCTTTTTTGTTTTTTTATATTATTTGATATATATATATATATATATATATANATATTTTAGTTTTTTTTTTAAGAAGAATGTGAAGGAGACACATGATTCTGTTTGTCCAACACTTCCATCTCATTCTGTTGAGATATCTGTTGCAGAAAGTCTTCCTTGTTTACAAGCTTATTATAGAGCTTTAGCCTATGTCCATTGATTGTGAATGAGCTTGCCTCATCATCTATTGTTTGTAGTTTGACTGAGCCATTGTCATATACCTTTGCAATCTCATATGGACCGAGCCAATGAGTTGTAAATTTAGCTTTGATATTTTTGAATTTTGAATCAAATAACAAAGCCTAGTCTCCTACTTTGAACTGTTTCTTCTTGATGTACTTATCATGCCAATGTGCCCTTTGTTGTTGTATCAGAATGTTGTGTTCAATTGCTACCTGTCTCATCTCATACAATTGATTTAATTGCATGATCCTCTCTTTTTGTGCTTTGGAAAGATCTATTCCTAAATCAACTGCTAGTTTAAAAGTATGAAGTTGAAATTCTGTAGGTAACAAAACTTGCTTACCATAGAACAACTGATAAGGAGTGAACCCAATACTATTTTTCCAGGTGATTCTGTATGCCCATAATGCTTCTTGAAGTTTATCTGACCAATCTTTTCTATGTATTTGGACTGTCTTGGTCATGATTACTTCCAAAGTTTTGTTAGTAGATTCCACCTGTCCATTTGCTTGTGGATGATAGGGTGTAGATTTCCGATACTTGATCTGATATTTGTTTGCTAATTATTTCACCATTTTGGAAGTAAACTGTTCTCCTTGGTCTGTTACAATCTCTCGGGGTACTCCAAATCTGACAAATATTTCTTCAAAGAGGAAGTTGACCACTGACTGTTCTGTGGCTCTCACTAATGCTTTGGCTTCCACCCACTTTGTAACATAATCAGTACATACTAAGATGTATTGCTTCCCTTTTGATGGTGGATTTATTGGACCAATGAAATCAATAGCCCATTTTTCAAATGGCTCAATGTGAACTTGTGGTTTGAGGGGCATCTCATCGGTTGGAAGTGGCTTTCCTATCCTTTGGCAGCTATCACAACTTCGAACATATTTCTTGGAATCTTTGAAGATGGATGGCCAATAATACCCCAAATTGAGTATTTTGTATACTGTCCTCTTATCTGCAAAATGACCACCCTAAGGTTCATCATGGAAAGCTTTTAATATTTCTAAAATCTCATCTTGTATTACACATCTTCTAATTATGAGATCATATCCTGTATAAAAGAGATCTCCATCAATCCATGTGTATCTAGCACTTTGTTTAATTATTTTTTCTTTTCTTTGGATGTGAAAGAAGGAGGTAACATCCCTGATGATAAATAGTTGGCTATATCAACATACCATGGAGTTATAACTGAAATGGAAAATAGGTTCTCATCAGGAAAATTATCTGAGACAGGAACAATCTCACCAGAGGTTTTTAATTGAGATAGGAAATTAGCCACTTGATTTTCCTTTCCAGGTCTATTCAAGACTGTAATGTTGAATTCCTGCATCAATAACAACCATCTTGTTATCCTTCCATTAGTAATAGGTTTGTTCATGAGATATTTTATGGTAGGATGATTTGTATGGATAAAGACCTCATAACCAGTGATGTAGTGACGAAATTTATTCACAACATGTACTACTGCCAACATTTCTTTCTTTGTGACTGTGTAATTCAACTCTGCAGGGGTTAAATTTTTGCTAATGAAGTAAATAACATAATTCATAAGATTTTCCTTTTGACCCAATGATGCCCCTATTGCAGTATCTGATGCATCTGTAGAGATGTGAAATGGAAAAGCCCAATTAGGCCCTCTTAAGATAGGTGTCGTTGATAGCTTGTCTTTGAGCTTCTGAAAGGCAGTTTGACAATTAGTATTCCAATGAAAATGTACATCTTTTGCAAGTAATTTGAATAATGGAAAAGCTATTTTACTAAAATTTTCAATGAATCTTCGGTAATACCCTGCATATCCAAGAAAAATTCTCACATCCTTTTGGCTGATTGGTTCCGGTAGGTTCACAATGATTTGTATTTTTGCAGGATCCACTGTAATTCCTGATGATGAAATATGATGACCCAATACTACTCCTTCAGTTAACATCATAAAACATTTTTCATTGCTAAGAGAGAAATTTGTTTCTATGCATCTTAATAGGAATTTTTCCAAAATTTTCAAGGATTTATCAAAAGAATCACCATGCACAGAGAAATCATCCATGTATACCTCTATGCATTCATGTACTAAATCAACAAAAATGACCATGACTGCTCTTTGAAAAGTAGCTGGAGCATTACATAAACCAAAAGGTAATACCTTATAAGCATAGGTACCCCAAGGGCATGTAAAAGTAGTTTTTTCCTAATCCTCTAATGCTATATTGATTTGGTTATAGCCACTAAATTCATCTAGGAAGGAAAATTATTTTTTCCCAGCTAGTGAATCTAAGACTTGATCTATGAATGGTAATGGAAAATGATCTCTAAGTGTTGCTTTGTTCAATTCTCTATAGTCTACACAGATTCTCCATTTTCCATTTTTCTTAGGTACAACAACTAATGGATAAACCCATTGACTGTCAGAGATAGGGTAGATGAATCCTACCTTTAATAATTTTTGTAATTCTTCTTTGACTACCTCTTTCAATATTGGATTCATTCTTCATTGTGGTTGTCTGAGAGGTCTTATGTTATCATCTGTGTAGATATGATGAGTGCATGTTT
>ML804610.1:32796-49468 GCA_009831015.1 Picea engelmannii | reverse complement strand
AAATTAGAGTGCAAATGATTGTCAATCCGGTGTTTGTAAGACTTAGAGGCACATCCAAAATATATGGACTTAGAGATAACTTTTATTCTTTCAATGGGAATAAACCAAAACCTATTCTAAGAGATGAATATGGAGGAGATGATAAGCTTCTGTTCAGAATTCCTTTTCATAGATCTCACAACAGTAATCAACAATTGTTTCCTAAAGGGCATTTGATCAACAATAAACATTCAAAGAGACATTCAAAAACTAGCTCAGAGGCTTATCAATGCTAGAAAGACAAAACTCTTATTCAAGAGATGCATTCATTATTTTCTTTCATTCATTAGCAATCTTCACCAATTCTTGTTAAATAAAAAGTACTGAAAGCGTAAATAACTCAAAAAGCATTTATGATCATCCTAATGCTTGAAAGCAAACCACACATTGAATTCTTATTCAAGAAATCATTCACAACATGAGTAAGGCTTTGAAACATTAAGAATATTACTTAACTATGGAATTCATCTAACTACAAAAAAGATATGAATAAAACTCATCTACAATAAGGTCTGATCTAAAACATGTATCAAAGATTACTTGAAAAGAACATAAAGGAAGAGTGTACTAGTAAGGCAAAGGGGGCCCTCCAATGCTTCACTTGTACACTTGAGTCGTCTCAGCTAAGAAGGAAATTCCAACAGCATTCACATCATCATATCATAGACATTATCAAGAACAAAAATGTAGAACTGATCTCAGGATTGAAAATTCCAAAGTTTCTTCATTCACATCAAGGGTGTCATACTAGTCTATGTCTTAGAATATTTATACAAGAGTTTTGAAACTAATAATGCTAATAAATCTCCTAAAGATCATGATCAGATCCATAAAATATTCTAGGAAGGTCGAATACCCCCTTCAGATCCATAAAATATGAACAAATGCCAAGAAAATCTAAAATTGTCCATGATTTTATGCTAAAACAAGGTATTTTTTGCTGAAGTGGCCCTGTTTGACCAACGTTGACTAGACACCTGGAAAGCTTAGATCTCGAAGCTGATAGGTAATCATCCATCCTTGTACATCAAGGATCATGATCCAAGTCTCAGATTTCGCCTAGCTGTCCTGCAAGTACACAAACCTAGGAGCAATTACGGGATTTAGTCAAATCCTGTAGTTTCTGATAAATTTTTAATTTTAATGCCAAAAATTTGAAAATTCAATTCTTAAGCTAAAGAATGATAAATGTACCTTGCATAAGTTGTTTTTATGGAAAATATGGAATGATATGGAGGCAAAATGGATGGTTTTGGAGGAAAAAGTATAGTTTATAGAGTGAAAAGAAGCATAAAAATGTACTCAACAATCACCTTCTCCCACTTGGACGCTAGCCTTTGGAGGATTGGAAGACACTCACCTATCCTATGACATCACTATTAAGAAGGTTAGGGTTTGATAAATATCATATGGAAGGAGTGTATGGCATAACATTTTGGCACATGTGGCATGGTTATTGGACTTTGGAGGCCCAACGTTCCACTGAGAAACCTCAATGTCACCCTAGTGGTGATGATGTCAACCTTTTTAGGGTTATTTTATGTAAATTTAAATGTGCAAACTAAGAAGTAGGCTCAATTTTCTGAACAAACACAACTTTTGGTTTAAAGAGGCTAGGATTTCCCATATAAATATGGCTAGACTCAATTCATTTATACATGATAACATTCCTCTCACAAGAGGGGAGGTCTGAAATTTTCACCCTATTGGAGCTATTGGCTGAAATTTACTAAGGCGCACCTCTTGGAGTACATGCTTTTGATGCTTTTTTATTATTTTGGGTGGAAATTTCTGCAACTTGGTGTTTTTTATGCTTGATTATTCTTGGTGAAGTAAAATCTCCAATTTCTCTTCATTCTTTGAATGATTATGGTATATTTTACTTTTTCATGTTTAAGATTATGAAATTTCTTGCTAAGAAATCCTAGGAGAAGGGACATAAGGTGCTTCTTCCTTCTCTAGCTCTTTCCACTTGTTAAATTGTTAAGAAAATATTTGTCTAGATTAGGTTCTTAAAGCCCTAAAGTTCTAGTACTTTTGGAATCCTATTCTAGCAGCTTGTTTCATAATATGTTTCAATAGTCCAAGGAGAGAAGGATTCGCTAGGGCCTAAAAGTGCTTATGCTCTAGTGGAATTCATATTTGAGACTTGAATGCTTGAGGTCTTGAAGTGCCAACACCTCTAGCATTTATCTCTTTATCCTTTGACCACTATTATCATTGTTTCTCCAAGTTATTTTGTTTCTATAATTGACTCCATAAGCCTAAAAGGCATTGATTTCTACTCTCTCTTGCTAAAGGAATTGATCAAAACAACTCTTACACTCTTTTCTTTAAATCTTTCACTAACTAGTTCTAACCCTAGCTTAGCTAAATTGACTAATTGTGTTGCTGTTGTTACAAATATATTACTACAACCATCTTGAACCTTGTAATTTGCTGCATAGGCTCTACTAACATTGACTTAACAAACTCAAGAATTTCTCTAGGAAAGTGCTAATTGATCTATGGAATAAATGCTAAGTTTTCATTGTATTTTCATGCTATTCTGAGTAGTGTTTCTTGTGATTGTTACAAAAGATTAATTGTTGTTGTAAACTGATAATTTGTTGCATTTTTACTTCAGCCACTGCTTATTCACATTTTCTATTGTCTTCAAGGTTTTTTTTATCATAATTGTACTTGGAAATTTCTATATATGTTGTATTGTTCTTGTTCTGGGGAGGTACACCATTACTCTTCTTTTCCTCAATTTTTCAGACATAGAACTTGTGACATAGGTGACCAATGAGAGGGGGGTATACCTTAACCATATCCTTAGCTTACCCATCCCTTTAGGTCACCAGGGATGCATCCCTTGGGTTGGACCTCCATCCATCCCTAAAAGTGGGGATTTCCCACTAAGGTGACATTGGTGGGATATCTCGTTGTTACGCCAATTTCAACTACTTGTCTTGGGATTTGTGTTGGGTAAATTATATGTTAATTTCAATTACATTTAATGTCAACCCAAGGGTTTGTAAAATTAGAGATGCAAGAACAAGAAATGCAGGGTCAAAGCCTATTCTAGCCTATGCTAACCATTAATGCCGACAAAACACACTTTGAAATGTAATGAATGAAAACAAGACATAAATTGAAAATCTCAAGTGAAATCAATTTAAAATTAACACCACACGATGTATCTTAACATTGGATTGCAAGATCATATCTCCCGTTCTTCAATGAATTATTGTTGTAGTGGATCCACACATATGATGCAGGAAAAAAAATTAAAGTAATGTGATGTAAAGACTTCAAAAGAAACACACTTCACAAATTAGTCCTCAAGAAAATATACACCCGAAAAGCGAGGTATGTGTTGGTATGGGATTATTTCTATTCTATGTACAAGAATGAGATTGAGGAATCTAGTTGTACAACCTGTCAAATATGGTATTGAATTCCTTCATTGTCTCATTCTCCTTTTTCTTTATTTGATTGAATTGAGCTCCAAGTGTCCCACCGTCCTTCTTTGTTGACCATCTTCTCTTAAACAAGTTGGAAAAATATTCATAGGACGTGAGATGATTGTTAGGAAGGCCTCTGAAGTAATCAAGAGCTTCCTCAGTCAATGATGAAGAAAAAATCCTCATGGCTATATCCTCATGTTGAATCCCTTCATTGTCCATGTCTTGGCCCATGACATAAATATGATCCTCAACAATTACTACATTATTTCTTGGGAAGGGTTATAGGAAGGTGGATTTGCCAAATGAGCTTCAAGAGGATCTCATCAAGAAAGGTGGAAAGGGAACTTCCCTTGGATGGAGTCGCCAGGTAAGCTAAGGTAAAGTATTTGGGATAGCTTTCCAAAGTGTCGTTAGGGTTCGAAAGAGGATTTAAAATCCTCCCCGACAACTATGCCAAAATGTTATTGCACAAGTTTTAGGTTGGGAAAATCCCGACCCAACCACCAATTTGTGACAAATAGGAGGGAACCTACCCACTGTCACCTTATGCAGGTTTCCCCGTCACTTTAGAGGTGAGGTAGTCACCTCAAGGGGGGTGTTTTTCCAGAGTCTGTACTTAAGGCTATAAAGTACCGAGTCCAGGCATCCAAAAAGTGTGAAAGATGTAACTGGAGAAAACAACTGGGAAAAGAAGCTAAGGTTGGTTTCTAAGTTGTTTGGGTCTAGCTTATAATTGTTCCCAAATTTTTATATCCTGTTTAATGGCTGCCCATGAATGTTCAAGTTCGGCCCGGGTAGTAGCAGTTTTCAGAATGGTATCAAAAAGGTTTAAAGTGAGGCTGGTTTGATCTGAGAGACCGGGTTCTAAGTTGGGTTGTCATTCCACATGGATAGTCATAAAGGAACATATTTTTTGTCAAGCGTTGGTTGTTTTTTCACCTTTATATTATACAAGAAAGAATCCCACAATCGAATTAATAGTATAATGAAATCATAGGCTGTTTTCCGTAACTGAGTTAAAATTTAAAACCATACATGAAGCAAAATAAAGTATAGATCTGTTGAACAATGTGAGGCATCAATTAGGGAAGAATCTCACCTTGTGACAGAAGAAGTTAATTAATAAAAACTTTAATGAAGCATATGATATAGAAATCTAAACAATTCATAGGTCTTGTACCTGCTGATAGTCGATATAGAGGAAAAGTTGTAAACGATTAGATAACTAAAAAAAAATGACCACCACAGTAGAAGTTGTACTAAATTATAGCTAAGCATTCATTAAAGACATATACGAGAAATGATGTGAAATGAGAAAACAATTGAATAAACACATAACCCAGTCTTAACGAAAAAAAGAGTCTTCGATCTGCCTTGTATTAATTCTGGAGAAAGAGATATTCTCTGGTACAATCGACCAAAGGAAAAAAGCCCTTGCTTCTTCTCTCAAAATTATACTTATACAAAATTTTAAAATTCTTTGAATTCCGATCGTTCTAAAAATTTCGGTTACAAATGGAAAATGAAGCATTTCACTTCCTTGTCTTTTGTCTTCCTCCACATGGGTAGGGAGTTTTATTTATTTTTCTCTCTAGCTCTAGAAATAGGATGGGATTAGTGTCTGCCATTACTTGCCTCCAGAAGTCTTCCATTTCCTCTGCTCGATACAAAAAACACATTTTTCTACCAACTGGGCTATCAACTTGGAAGGTTCGGCCTGACTATTCACCTCGAAAGTGTAACAATCCTTTGGCAATTGTGGCAATCTTTTTCCTACTTGTCGATCTTCCGTGATGATAGACCACAATTGCAAGCTTGGTCTTATCAACCATTTATCTACTTGGGTGATATTGACCTAAATTACCTGGGATAATTCAATTTGTCCTTTTTCCTCATATTCCTTGATATCCAACAGATGTTTGGCTATGTTAGTTTTTCCCAGTGTTCCAACATTACTTTCTTTATTGAGATCTAACAAATTTTTATTTATCAAGCTGCATGTTTCTTCACAAGCATCTCTCATTTATTTAGATCTTTTTCTACTCTCAGATATATTATGTTCCCATGCCTTCCGTAGGATGTTACCTTTGGCTTGCTCTGGGATAGACAACCTAGAACTGATGGCCATCTCTTCTTTCATTGTTCCTATAACAACTTCTTGGAAAGCAATCTGAGTTGTTGCCACTTCTCTTTCTCTCGAGGAGATATCCTCCAATGCTTGTTCTATCATATGGAAATGATTCTGTATGGTTTCTACTTTGGCAAGTAGATCCTGTTGAGCTACTTCTACCTTATTTTGTATTTTCGTGGCTTGGGATTGGAATACTGTTATGTCTATGACCTGGTTTTCAACAGAAATTAATTTAGACTACAACAGTTTTATTTGCTCTTCCTGTTGACTTACTTGCATTTGGCTTGTTTGTGATGACTGATGCATTTTCTCAAGGTCAGATTTAAGTCTCTCGATTTCCTGTTGATTAGTCACTCTGGTTTGCTTGAAACCTTTGTTTTCTTCCTCCTCGGTCTTCGTCTTTGTTGTTGCTAACCGGGCCTCCAACTCGCTAATCAATAGGTTCTTTTGTTTCAACTGTTCCCTCAAAGTTCTGACTGAATATTGGTTGGTTGTTGCGTAAGCCCCCAATGTTCCGACTATCTCATCGATGAATTGTTCCTCTTCCAAGGCTTCCCCATCCACCGAGATTTTGTACTTTTTATCCAATGTGCCCACTCTTTGGTATGTTTCTTACTTCACCATGACCTTCCTTTTATTACTGAAAAATAATTCATTAGGAGGCAACTCTTCTACAGAAATAGGTGTCAGGTCCTCCTTGAATATCCACTCTGTACCAGGGTTCCCCTTTGTGAATTGTAAGGGAGTGATGGATCAGAAATAGGTGTCAGGACCTCACACCTTGAAAGATTTCGTCATGAGGTGAGTCTTCGTGTTCATATCTCTTTAGCCCATAGATCGCCATGTGATTACTCACAACCTTATTAGGGTCGTGTTTCTTACACTCAATGTCCACTAATTTCATTTCCTCCAAGGCCGTATCCTCTGCTTTGGCATGGCCAAAATCTAATAAAGAATATGTACCAATGTGAATGGGGAAAGGTGGCCATACCTTCTTCGATACTCCTTTGAGCTCCTTTCTTATCCCACCGAGCACTGTTTGCCTGACAATCTCGTGACACGCTAGCTTGTCTGGTAAGAATAGCGGCATAGCATATGGGGGGATAGAGGTGCCAAAAAACCTAATATATGAAAATTCCGCTTCTATATACCAATCTGCCACACTGCTCAGGTTGGTCGTGATGTTATCTAAAATCCTGGGAGGCGGATGGCCGAAGATAGAGACATGCATTGGCACCATTACCAAGTTGAAAATCTCGTAGATGAATTCTTTAGCTTTATCTTCCCAGAGTTTTGAGTGGTATACATGAATAGGCTTTGCATTAGTTGGAGTCTAGCTCTAGTTCATTAGCTGAAAAGGTGTCATGAAGCAAATAGCGTCCATGATGTAAGTGAACATGAAGAATAAGGGCGCTTTCCCGCTAGCCTTTTGTGCTTGATATTCTTTAATTCGACCAGCCAGACTGTCTGACAACAATTTGGCCTAGTCGAAAGAAATTCCCTCTACTACTGTGTGCATAAGTGGTGCCCATGGGAGAAATAAGTGAGAGGTGTCCTCCTTCCCATACATTCTGCAAACCATCATTGCTATATACATGAATTGTGGTACCAACGATGAGATTGAATAAATTCCATTAGTATCGGCCTTGAATTTTGCGGGGTGTGAAACCCAGTCTTTGATTAGGTTGAATAAGATTTTCCCTAACTGTTTGCATTCCTTCTTTTTGAAACACTCCAAGAATATGACATTGTGAGTAAGGTCTGGTGTGGGAGACAATTTATACATTTCCTGTAAATTCTCTTGTCTGAATTGTTAGAAAAATAGGACCGTGGAGCAATAAAATAAAACAAATGTGGAAACAAAACACAAAAGATACACAATACAATAGAGAGACATATTTATGTGGTTCACCCAGTGTGGGCTACATCCACCCAGTGTGGGCTACGTCCACCAGAGAAATTGCCAGGTCCTTCCTTTATTATTATCCAACATATGAAGGGATACAACCTACAACAAACCTGATGTAACTTCCTCTTCTTTCTTTCACAGTCTCCTATCTCAGAATACAATATTCTCCATCAACCACAGCCGCAATACATTTCCCTCATAAAAGAGGGTAGCCTTCTAGGGCAAAAAACCCTAACATAATCTCTATTGTTAGATCTACGACCTTATAATGAACGGTCCAGATTTACAATGAAATTACAATATACATTTACAAGTCAATTTTTCCTTCTGGGGCTTCGCCCCCGAACCCCCATAAGGGGGCACTACCCTCAAACCCACGTTGGGGGCACGCTTACCCCCAGACCCCCCAGCCGGGGGGATAGCCCCCCCGGACCCCGCAGAGGGGGTACCCCCCCTCTGCACTCCCCCGCATGGAAGAGTGTACATACTTCTAGTGTAAATACTTCATGGGGTATAAACATGGATGAAAGTAAAAGAACTTTGAATCAGGAAGATAATCAGGTTCCACAACCAACATGAATGTCCCAATTGCCACCTTCTTCTCATTGAAAATTGTCTAGTCGGGATGTCTACATGGTCCAGCGCCCATCTGATCATATCATAACAGGGAAAAATCCGTGGCCTTGCTACAACCTTGTGCATCTCTGACTGAGCGATGATTTTTTATTTGGTGGACAAGTTGTCTTTCTCGTTATCACTGGAATCCTCTGGACAATCTATCAGCTCGGATTGCAGAATGTCAGAGACATACGTCCATGTTTTGACAATATTGATACTTCTAGGTGAGGTATCAGAAATAATATCTGAACCTTGACCTGAACTCTCAACAAGTGCCTTGGGCGCTTTTCATGGAGCCATGATGTAGAACCTTGCAATTGGATTCCTTGTCACAGAAAATGGAAACACAGACAGAGGTTATCTTGGTGAACTTGGCTCTGCATAAATTGGAAAAAAATCTAAGATAATGAATTAAACCTTTTTTCTTTGAGTACTTATTTCTATGCGAGTCCTTACTGAAAGAACGCTTAAATCATTTAATAGAAAGATTTATAAATAAAATGGGATCCTACTATCAGTCACCTCACTAAATTTCTTAATAAATGCCATAAATGTTTGATAACTCGCGATTCGGTAGGATCACAACAACGTTTAAAACTCAATCCATAGGTCGTACGGGTTGAAGGTCGTTTAAGGTGTTAATTAATTCAGTTCAACCTTTTGTTATGTGTGTTTAGTCTTTAATCCCTTTTTCAGAGTTCGCAGTATCGGATAATTTTACTACTAGTCGTTGAATCCACGAACCCCGAAATCGCGATATTGCGATTTGGTTGATTAACTGTGATTTGGCTTAAGATTTTAATTAACCCCGATTAATTAATGAAAATCACGTCTTCGGGGATCGGAGTTACACATGTGTTGTTTATGGGGTAACGACCGTCGAGTCGCGAAATCGCAACAAATATTAAATATGTCTTAAAAGTCATTATTCTTGCTATTAACCAGTTTTAACTTAAACAAAAATCGCAACTTCGCATGTCGGACATTCGAAGGGCATTCGAGGTGTGACTCCCAAAATGTGAGAGCACGATGTATCAACGGTGATAACCCATGTTTAAAAGTTAAAAAACCGTGATTAAACTTAAGTCAATTTCGCCACTTCGCGTGTCGGGATATCGAGGGTTCATATATGTATGACCATGATATATACGAAATCAAGAAATCTGTCTTTTTAGGCTTAGGTGTATCGTCTCAATACTTAGAAATAGGCAGCTCCGACCTTTGATGACGAGATTATTCAAAAAATAAAAGGTGTTCCAACAGGGGGAATCTCGATGACCCTAGGGGGAAATGAGATGGAAAATGATAAGTATGAATGGATATCCCTAGAGGTCAATTCTAAGTGGCATGAAGAGATTGGGAAAGAATCTTGGGAAGTTTCAAGGGTTTCCAAAGTTGAGTCACCTACCAAGTGTGAATACCTGCCCGAGACACAAGGAAAACAATGCATATAATGTAATATGTTTGTTGGAAAAGAAAGTAAATCTTGTTGTCCCTAATTTCAGAAAAAATAAATGATATATATCAGTTCAATAGAGATAGAAAAGGCTGCAATATAAGTGCTAAGCATGTGATAAAATAAACAAGAGGCAAGCTAGTGAAAGATAGCTCAACTCATTGATGATTAAGAAATAACTTTAGCACAAAGAGGGAGGTTGAAACAAAAGGTTACTGTAGTGATATTATCATCCATTTAACTGTATAAAATCAAGCATAAAAACAGAAAAATCAGCCACAAGAAACCACCTCTAACTAGCTCAATAGGTGCGCTAGGCTTAGTAGAGAGTTAGGGCAAAGTTAGGGCTAAATCCTAAGGTTAGTTTAGGAGTTATTAAGCATTAGAGAGTTAGTTTTCTGCAGCCCTAATGGCTGTAGGTTAGTTTTGTAACAGAATAAATAATTTGTGGTTGAAAGGGTACACCTCAATGAGGCAAGGGAGCTAAAGGCTCAAGGAACACTTTCCCAAAGAGAGAAATTTAAAACTTGAAATTTGTATGTTTACCAAGGAAAAAAATTATTTCTCCAATGCAACAAGTAAATGACTAGTGTCTTCAATAATTGGGTTAATGGAGTCAAGAATTGAAATATCTAGAGGTACTACCTCCTTGGGGGTGTAAATCCTCTTACTCCCCAATGAAAGTATCTCTAGCTATAGTTTAGGCTAAGAGGGTGTATGCCCTTATACTTCTCTTAGAAAACCCTTGTTAAACCAATAACATGTAAGCATAAAATGATGGAGAATAAGAGGTGGGCGTGTATGCCCTTATACTTCCCACCTATTTCTAGCAAATAAACTTGAATTGAAATAACAAATTATAGCACAATGTAAAAACCTTACCAATTCAAAGAAAAAGCTAAGACAAACCACCACAATAGAAAGAGAATAGTCATCCAAGGATAGTGAATCACTTCCATGAACCAATAATCCAAGAGATAGCCATAAAAAATAACACAAGAGAGAGAGAGACAGCTAGCCAAGTGTATTCCTTCTTCTCCTCAAAACATCCATGTGTCAATGATCCATGTCTTCACCACCAAACCCCAACCCCTCTAGGTGATGTCAATCCTCCAAAGGTGATGTTTTTCCTCTCCTAGGAAAAATGTTTGGCATGTAAGGGATAGTTCATGTTTTCCATAATATATTTTAGGCCTACGAAGGTATGTATATCTCATTTGGCATGCAGGCCCTTGGCATCCAACCTGTGGGATTCAAGCCCCATGAAAGCCCTAGCTAGACTTGTTCCTCCATAAATGTCTACCAACTAGGTCCTACAAAGATAGATAAGAACGCCCTCCAAGGATATCAAGTTATAGTATCATGGTGAGTAAATAAAGTCAATAAATGAGCGACCCAAGCATGTGCATCAAATGTTACCTAGTCAAACAAGTAAGTGCTCAAAGACATTATGCGACTTGCCAAGCTTGGATATGGGAGGGTTGACGAGGTGTCCTATTGGGTAGATATTTCCCAAGGTCAACAAGTGTTCCCAAGTGATGCCTCTCTAATCCATGTGAATTAGTTGAAGTGGTTAAGGATCAATATTCATTGGGCATGGGGTTCATGACATACAAGGGATTTTAGTGTCTCATTCATGGTTGCCTCTGTATAGGGTGTGTGGCACCTTTGTTTGCAATGCATTTTTTGCAAGCCCATCCTCTTGACATTATTTGTTTCTTTCATGTTTTAAAGGATGACTTGAAGGCCACTATCCTGGCGTGGTGTCCAGATAATGACAATGTCACTCAAAAATATCTTACGGAAATGAGAAGGATGTCTTGTGATGAGACCCCATTTCTCTCAGTTGTGCAACCGAGATCCACTACCCTGTCTTGGTGGCCATATGATGGTAATGTCAGACCTCTATATACACATGAACATGATAGATCGAATTGTGATGAGACATCCTATAATCCAACTGACCCCCTAATCATTCTATCATTTATTCTTGTGGTTCCCCCTTTTCTTATAGAGAACCATTTCATTGTTTTCTTGGGGGATCCCTGGGAGAAGCATATGAAAGGTTTATATATAGGATTTTATCTTTTTTATCCAACAAAAATCCCTTTGGGCCTTCAACCCCTTCTTCCCATAGAATCAAGGACAACCCCTTCTTGAGTCAATACAATGTAAAATCCCAAGAGACAAGGAAATGGGGGGTTTAAGTGATGGAAAGTGGTAAGTATGGTTGGGAACAGTATGATGTCTCTTCAAGGGAGTTTCTAGTAGCAAATCCATTCCTGAGGAAGACCACTTACTAGGGAACAATGTGAACCACCAAGGTGAAATAAGGAAAAAGGCATAATGTCCAAGCATATGTCAAGAAATCTAAATCAGTCTAAGATACAACATACTCAAAATGTTTAAAATATTGAAATGGCACTCCCCATAATACCTGACTTGTACCTCATGGAGCAAGGCCCAATGCCTCTTGGAAGCTAGCTGGTGTGGTGGATGCTATTTGAATATCCTGACCTCTGTGGTGGTGATAAGGGTCTCCATCTGTGCAAGTGGATATTGTTTCTCATGTAGTCCCTCAACACTCCATATATGCAACCTGAGGGACTCGAGACATAATCTCCTTAGCTATACCGTAAAATGGGGATAACATTTGGCTCCTACTTGGGGACATGTGCTCATTGTGGAGTGCATGAGAACCGTAAAATCTCCTAGTGGACCCGTGCTTGCCAAAAATCAGACAAAAACAACAAAGCATCTAGGGTGGTGCTATCATTCTTCATCCATATACATAAAAATCCAAATGAAAACTAATCTAGAAAAGAATAGTTTTGACAATTTTTAAATTTTTTTGACAATTTTTAAAAAGGTTTCTAAACTAAGCATGAAATCAATATGCAAGTAGAGAAAAATGAAATATGAAATGCATATAAACTAATATGAGCAATCAAGATGCAAATGCAAGGAAAGAAAGATGACCTACCTACTTACCTGGGGCATGGGCCCTCAAGTCATGCGACCTGAACATAAGGCTGGAAAAAAGATCCATCCACTGGTAATGGCATCTTTCTCCCTTCCAATGATGTCAGATAGTACTTTTATTTATCGAAATTATTCTTGATGATGTAAGGGCCAAGCCATGAGTTGTCATTTCTTTGGTCATACCTAGGCTTGCCATTTCTCTTTTCCCACATGAGCGCAAGAATTCCTTCACTGAAATTGATGCAAGACATACTCTCAATGTATGAATATGAAGGAGGCTCTGTGTTGACCATCCCTTTGATGTTTTCTTCATGTTTTTCACCTTATTTCTTCGAAATTTGGATAGACCCTAGCTCTTTCCCATGGTATTTTGCAAGTTTCTCTTTGTATTCATCTGTTCTTGGGAGGAACATATATATGGAGTCTTCCTGCATGAAGGGTATCTCAGATGGATCATACTCAATAATCTGTGGAGGCACATCATAATCACACTCACTGACATAATCATGGCCATTATGATCCATCACATTTTTATCATTCTTTTCCCAGTTGTGCAAGATTTCATAGGTACCATCATCCATGGGGATGTATGCATGGGTAAGAATCATGCTAAGGAAACCCCCAAGGGTGGAAGACCAACTCCTTGATAGGAGAATCACCCAAGCATATAGAACATCTATCACAACAATGTCCATGAGGAGGCTGATATGTGGGAAATCAATCATAAAAACCTCAACGTCCTCACATACCCCAAAAACCTTGACCCTTTTAGAATCAATACCACACATTACCATAGGGTTAGGTTGTATTCAAATCAATATGTTCCATCACCTTCAATGAAATGAAATTTGTTGACGCCCCAGAATCAAGCATGGGGTTGTTCAAGCGGAGGAAATTCATGCCTAATGAAATATAGAAGGGATGATTCTTGTCCCTTTGTCGATTGAGGTACTCAAAATGATTTTTATCCTCACATAAATGAATGAATCCTCTTTTTAATAGTGGAAACATTTTTATATATACGAACATCATGCCTCCAATCCAAACCAATTTCTTGGATGCATCGATCCCCTATATTCATGAATAAGATGGAAAAATCATGCCTTCTTTCTTGGATACACCATACAAATAAAGAGGCGGTTGTTACCAACCAAAGATTATCATGCCAATCGCTCTCGAAAAATGTCTTCTCCAATCTAAATACCTGGGCCACCAGGAAGTGCGCCCCACTTCCTTGGCCATTCCTGATGAGGGGGAACACCTTAATTAGTATTGTACTTAGTGTTGCAGTCAGTTTTATTTTTTTCTATTGTAGACAATAGTTCACTTCAATACTTTCCGCTGCAAGCATTTAATGCACTTTTAGCAATTACTGTTGTAATAATTTAGTTAGTTGTTGCAACTTCTATTGTAATCAATTAATAATGAGAAGGAAAAAGCCTCCTTACTTATAGAAGGCACTCCTCTCTCACTCAATAAATGTGATGGTTATTTTCTCTTCTAATTCTTCTTCTCCATTTTCATGTATATTCTATTTTCTCTTCTTTATGATATCTAATTTTTGATCTTCATTGCGCATTTAGTTTTCTGTGTGTTTTTCATATATGAATTGTATATCAATTGGTATCGGAGCCTGGATCCAAATCATCTTCTGCTCAGACACAAAATTCAGAAGAGAGACCATCCAACAGATTGTTTTTCTCAGATCCAGACGTCATTCTCAGGACTTCCAGTGCGCCCTCCTCAGGGATTCCAATGCATTCATTTTTCACCATTCTCCACATGCTCTCTTCAGGGTACTAGGTGTCTTCTTAGGGCCCTCAAGAGTTTAGTGATTCTCAACACAAAACCCATTGATAGATTGGAATCTGTGGTACATGAAAATTATGCCTCTGCAAAGAGATTCATCTACATAGGATTCCACATTCACTGCCACATTTCCAATTCAGGATTTAACGATGGATCTCCATGAGCCACTCTATCTACAACAATGCAGAGCTCCAACACCCATGCAACGTGATATGCACTTCCAATTACTGAATTTTGCGGGCCAAATGAATGGAGAGAATGTTGACTCTTGGCTTCACAGTCTTTCTGCATACTCCCGTACATGTCCTGAGATGACAAAAGACATGAAGCTTCAAATTTCTAGTTTGGAAATAGAGGGAATTGCACAGACATGGTGGGACAATCAGCTAGAGAATTGTTCCTGGGTCATGGAAGAAATCTCTAAGTGCCTTGCAAAATCTCACACACATTACGACGTGGGTGGGATTTTGCAAGTCACTTAGAGACTAATTCTATCCTCCGAGATAATTGACATAACCTCCTTGTCAAATGGTTGCAGCTATGACAACTCACCCATCAGTCAGTAAAGAGATACAACGATTTCTTCTACAAGTTGCACATCCAACTACACATTTCATATCCAGAAGAGGTATTGATTGTCAAATTTAATTATGGTTTATTAACAATTTTTCATTCGTGAATTTGATTTCTTTGAGTCTCCTTCCTTGGATAAGGCCTTTTGTTGGGGCTTGGCCGTGGAGCGTAAAGTTTCTAGTAAAATCCTCTCTCCCCCAAACTGATATGGTACTTCTACTACTAGTCCTTCATATACTAAGAATTCCATGGTTTCCCTTGCTTCCCCATACACACCTAGAAATGCGCCCTAGTGTACTTTTCATAAGACCAACTCGCATGCATCTACAGACTATCAGGCACTTAGGAAAATTCACACCAACCATACTTTATTTACAGAGGTCACTCATCCATATTCCTTTGATCATCCTAAATAAGTCTCTCAAAAATCCTACTGAAGTGGACCCTTCTCTTATCCTGATGACCACTAATGAAATCAATGTCTCTAATATACCTATGTTGTTGGAAGATTGGTTTTTGTCATTGATGTCAACCCTAGTCATGGGTTTTGGACCGCAAGATTGATGAAGGTATTTGGACATGAAGGAAAATGCACATGTAGATACAAGACCCATGGATGGATAATATACATCATGTTGTTTCCGGTGGTATGTGGCATGTCATGTGGATCCTCATGGTTGAGGAGAAGTGAATTTTTAAAGATGACAAAGTGAATTGAAGAAGGAAGTACATGTAGGCCCTGAAGATAATTAAAGAAAAGAATTACAAAATAAGAAATTGTCAGGTCGGACCTAATGTTAAAAGGAAGTGACATAAATGGTATAAATAAATATCATTATACATTCATTTGATACACAAGTCGAATTTCAGATGAAATCATAAGTAAAGAAGGCCAGATTTCAAGGGAGGATGAAGTCTTTTGGTGATGTGTTCTAAGGTATGTTATTTTCAGGTCATCTTACCATTTTTGCTATAAATTTTTTTATAGAACGATTAATATGGTGAAATTGATATGGTATTGACAAGACATATCAAGGTACCTGTGGTAAAAATTTCAGCTCTTGATTTGCTATAATTATGGAGATACACTCTGTGGAATATAGGGTTTGTGACCAGTCCTGAAGCTAGTCAATAAACAGGTGTTCTGGGTAAAACAATCATAACTTATTCATAGAGAACCCAAATGACATGGGGAAAATTTCATTGGAAAGAGTACGGACTTTAGTTTCTTGTGTGTGAGTTTCCGAATCCTATGTTAAATATTGAGTGTGGGGCATTCTGTACAAGTTAGGTCTCCTAAATAAACCAGAATTGAACAAGGTCTATCATTGTCTCTATAACTTCTTTTTGGGGAGGATTGAAGGAGTGAAAATTGGAGGAGTTTCAGAGAATAAATTGAGTAATATTATCTAAAGGATCAGAGTACTCCAAGAATTGAAGAATTTCAGAAATTGAAGAAGTATCAGGAAACATTATCAGGTTCTAGGTGATTATTGGTTGATGGTGATGATTTAATGTAAAGTTTTATTATCTCTCATATATTTTTGGGTGGAAGGAAGGGGCAAGGATGGAGAGTTCAAATCTCTCTTGATATTGGAGGATTGTATCTTCCTCTTGGAGGTTTATCCCTCCCTTTACATTTGGAATTTGTAGCTACCTTTGGAAGTCATTACTTCCCTTGAACAATAACTATTGATTATTTC
>ML804610.1:0-29508 GCA_009831015.1 Picea engelmannii | reverse complement strand
CCTTGAACAATAACTATTGATTATTTCTCATATATTGTGCATGGTGTATTGGTGTAACTCTTATACTATTATTCATTACTCATTGGATATAATTGAATTGTTTAAGTATAAGTTGAAAAATGTTTTAAATTGTACTTGATACTGATTCACCCCCCTCTCAGTATCAACATATGTTCACACATAATTGTCAAATTAAGCATGAGTTGGATACTCTCATATTGGATAATGGAAGCCAAAACAACCTCATTGCCCAGAAATTGGTCACACGCCTGAACCTCCCCACGACTCCACACATGACCCCATACCATCTGGGATGGGTACAAAAGGAAGGCCCTCATCTCACTGTCTCCCAGTGCTATTCGGTTACCTTTGCAATTGGTCCTTTCCAGGATACTGTGGTGTGTGATGTCTCTCCTCTTGATTATGTCGATTTTTTACTTGGCATTCCCTACCAACAGGACCGACATACTATCTATCATGCTAAATCTCATAAATACCACTTGCAACATGAGGGGAACACCTATGTACTTAATTCTTCTTCTCTTAAATCTACCCAGCCTATTACTGACCACACGACCATTAATCATGTTAGTTTGAACCAATGCGTCTCTTTGTGCTTAGTTCGCCCCATTAACCTAGACAACTAGAATAACCATGCACCTCTTGCCATGGATCCCCCACTCCAAGCATTTGCAGATGTATTCACACAACCCATGAAACTTCCCCCGTATCACTTTATTGAGCTCACACTTGATACAATTCATGTTGCTTCTTTTCTCGATGCCCTCTCCTATCACATCACTTCCTGAGAGGCCACTAAGATGGAACACCCAATTGGTCAACTTTTGTACTTAGGCCATATTCCACTTTCATCATCTCCATGTGCATCACTTAACTTTTCTATCCAAAAAAAAGATGATTTGGAAGGGTTCTTAGTGACCCCCTATCGTTCCCTTAATAAAGCCAATTTTAAAACCCATTTCTCCCTACCCCAGATTGAGGAATTGTTGGACCACTCACAAGGGGGTTATTCCTTCACATAGATGGTTTGACAGTTGGCTACCATCAAGTTTGCATGAATGCAACACGTCATTTGGGTAAATGCGTGATAATTTATATTGACGATATTTTGGTCTTCAATAATTCTTGGGAAAAACATCTTCAACACATCCACACCATCCTCGAGCTACTGTGGGCACATACACTTCAGGGAAAAAAATCCTAAATGGGTGACACCATTTGTTTTAGGGTTTCTATTGTATTAAAGTGAAAATTAAATATTATTATTTGATGCAAGGGGTAAGATAAGGGTTGTTGACCCCTTATCTCATGTTTTACCATTGCTAAGTGGACAAACTATGTTTTAAGGTTTTTGTATAAATAGAGATCATGTGAATTTAATTTCATAACATAGCTCTCCCTTATGGAGAAGGATACTTGGCTGAAATTTTCGCTATACTTGTGAATTTTTGGTATCTCTCTCTCTTGCAAATGGTTTATGGTTTTATCTTTTGGTGAATGGATAAGAAGAAGTGATGCACACCTCTTGAAGGATTTCTCTTTTTCTCTTGGATGATATTTTACATTGTGAACTAGGGTTTGAAATCTCATTTCTTGGAATTGGTATGAAAAAATATGCATATGCTATTTCTTCATTGCTTATATTTGGTTATTGTTGGTGAAAAACCTAGGATGAGTATGTTGGATAGACCCTCCATCATTGATTCATCCTTTTGTTAAGGCTATAAGTCATTTTTGAGCAAGGGTTTCTAGGAGAAGTACAAGTGTGTACACCCTCCTAGATTTACCCTAAATTGGTTGGCATACCCTAGAGAGTAAGAGGATTTACACCCCTAGGGATCTTGTTGATCCAAGTTGTGTGTTAAATACCCCATTCACCCAATTTTTAAAGGCATTAATCTAATATTTTATTGCATTGGACAAGTAAAATACTCGCATTGAAATACATGATTTTACGAGATATTGAATTTGTTCAAAGTGGAATCAATTATTTTCCTTGCTTGCTTGAGCTACTAGGGAATTTTGATTGGTGAAGGATACCTTGCTTCTGTTACAAATTTATGATACAGCCATTAGGGCTGCAACAAATTCTCTTTTTCAAGCTCAATTTCTTACTCTTTTACCATTGAAATTAGTTAGAAAGTTGCTATTATTAATCTACTTGATGTTGGCTATTGTTGGACAATATTTTGGTTGATTTATTGAGGTAAATGTTTCTTCTATAGAAAAACACTGATACAACCACTTATATGTCATAAATATACTTCGAAAACTTATCTTTATAGCCATCTAAATACCACTAAAGTTGTTCCAAAGTGTCGATAATTTATCTACATGTTTTATGCTTCATAACTCAACTAATATTCGATGCTTTAAGTGGTTTAATATACATTAGTTACTTGAATTCATTGCTGATATACATATTTTTTTACTACTTCTATTAGGGACATAAATCTTGAATTTCTTTTCCACCTAACATATACTATGCACAATTGTTTTTTCTTGTGTCTCAGGCAGGTACAAACACTCTTAGCAGGTACCCAAGGACTTTGCAACCTCAAAACTTTCCCAAGACTCATTCTTACGCCTTCTTCCATCTAGTAAATTTACCTATAGGGGATTCCATTCATACATCTCACTTTCCATCTCATTCCCTGCTAGGGTCACCAAGATTCCCCCCTTGAGGTGATTCTATCAGATCTAAAGTGATGGGAAAACCTGCCTAAGGTGACAATGGGTAGGCATTCTCAAATATGTCTCCATTTTGGTGGTTGGGTCAGGATTTTCACAACCTACAACTTGTGTGATAAAAATAATAACACAAGAGGCCTTATGAAGGCCATTGATTAGAAGAGAAATCATATACTATAAAGACTCAGTCCACCCCTCATAGAATCTCCCTCCTAGGAAGCCATCCCAATGCACTCTAGGAGTCAGCTCCTGATAATAAAAATTGGCTCTCCCATCTGTACCAACTACCAAATTGTCAAACCATGAAATCCCAAGGTCCCATGCTATCCCCATAAGGGACCCATCATGTTGACGATGTGTCACTTTGATCATAAATATCTGACCCTCATTCCTAGACTGCATCCTCCTCTCCTGGAACCCCAAGTTGTAATTCCTATAAGAATTGTTCCCACTATCAAGGATCATATCCTGCAAATGTATCTTAGTGAAGTCAAGATATGTAATTCCACTGTTATACTAGATCCATGGTGTTGACAACGAAAATTTTTCTTGCCATAGAGAATGTGCCCAACATCTCCTCTTGAGACATCCCCAAAATGAAACAAACCAATCAAATGAGTTCCTGGAACCAGCAACCAAACTAGATGTCCACCATCCCTCAAACCAACTGACTCCCACTGTTTTGTGTTGATAACCATTGGAATCCATGTTGGTTGTGGAGCCTGATTATCTTCTTGATTCATAGGTCCTTGCTTTCAGCCGTGTTTATACCCCATGAAAACTTTACACCCCAGAAGTATGTACACTCTTCCACGTGGGGGAGTGCAGAGGGGGGGGTACCCACTCTGCGGGGTCTGGGAGGGATATCCCCCCAGCTGGGGGGTTCGGGGGCGAAGCCCCAAAGGAAAAATTGCCTTGTAAATGTATATTGTAATTTCATTGTAAATCTGGACCATTCATTATAAGGTCGTAGATCTAACGGTAGAAATTATGTTAGGGTTTTTTTCCCTAGAAGGAAACCCTCTATTATGATGGAAATGTATTGCGGCTATGCATTATGGCGAGTATTGTATTCTGAGAGAGGAGACTGTGAGAGAAATAAGAGGAAGTTACGATAGGTTTTGTTGTAGGTTGTATCCCTTCATTTGCGGGATAATAATAAAGGAAGGACCTGACAATTTATCTGGTGGATGTAGCCCACACTGGGTGAACCATGTAAATCTGTGTCTCTATTGTATTATGTATCTTCTGTGTTTTTTTTCCGCATTTGTTTTATTTTATTGCTTTGCGGTCCTGTTTTTCTAACAACTGATATTAGAGAAAAAGGTAACTCGTAGGAAAAGAGGGCTCCCGGTTCGAGTGGGAGAAATGTTGAAAGATGGAAAGTTTAGGGTCGAGAAATTTAACGACCAAAACTATCAGTTATGGAAGATGCAGATGGAAGAGTATTTATATCAAAAGGATCTTTTCCTACCATTGGGTGGAGTAGAAAAGAAGTTGAGGGCCATGAAGAATGAAAAATGGGAGATTCTTGACAGAAAGGCTCTAAGAATGATACGAATGAGCTTGGCATCGTCAATGGCTTTCAATATTTTGAAAGAAAAGACAACGAAGGATCTTATGGACGTACATGAAAATCATGAAAATGGTGTGTCAGAAAGGATGAATAGGACAATCATGGAGCGTGCAAGGAGTATGAGATTGCATGCCGGTTTTCCCTTACAGTTCTAGGCAGATATTGTAGATACTACTGTTTACTTAATAAACAGAGGACCTTCAATCTCTTTGGATGGTAGAATTCCAGAGGAGGAATGGGCAGGAAAAAAGGTAAACTATTCTTTTTTGAAAACTTTTGGTTGTGAATCATTTGTCCATATTGATAAAGAAAATAGAACAAAGCTTGAGTCTAAATCCAAGAAGTGTACCTTTATTGGATACAATATTAATGATTTTGGTTATCGATTATGTGATTATGAAAATAAAAAAATCATTAGGAGTAGAGATTTCATATTCAATGAGAAGGTCATGTACAAAGATCAGATGCAGGGAAAGAAACAACAAGAAGAAAAACAAGAATACATAGTGCTTGATGAGATCACTGAAAAAGAAAATCCAAAGGAACCTGAAAATCAACATGTACAACAATAGGAGTAGCAGGTACCTCAAACACCTGCAAGTGTTGTTAGAAGATCTACCAGGTTAAGTATACCCCCTGAACGATACTCTCCTTCATTGTATTATTTATTGTTGGCTGATTCTGGTGAACCAAAATGTTATGAAGAGGCAATGCAGGTAGACACCAAAAAGAAGTGGGAGCAAGGCATGAAAGAGGAAATAGATTCCTTGGAAAATAACCAAACTTGGGACTTGGTTTAGTTGCCTGCTGGAAAAAGAACATTGAAAAATAAATGGGTTTACAAGTTGAAGGAAGAAGATGGAGGAGAAAAGCGATACAAGGCTAGACTTGTTGTAAAGGGGTTTGCACAAAAGAAATGTATATATTTTGATGAAATATTTTCTCTTGTTGTTAAAATGACTTCAATTAGGACTATTTTAAGTCTTGTGGCAGTAGAAGATTTGCATCTTGAATAGTTAGATGTAAAAACAACTTTTCTCCATGGGGATTTGGAGGAAGAGATTTATATGCAGCAGCCACAGGGGTATGAGGACAAAGGGAAGGAGAATTTGGTATGAAGGTTGAAGAATATCTTGTATGGCCTAAAGCAAGCTCCAAGGCAGTGGTATTTGAAGTTTGGTAGGTTTATGACAGAACATGGTTATAGTAGATGTCATTCTGATCACTGTGTTTATTTTAAAAGGCTATAAAATGAAATCTATATTATCTTGCTATTGTATGTAGATGGCATGCTTGTTGTAGGGTCTAATATGCAGGATATAAATATGCTCAAGAAGAAATTAGACAATTCATTTGTGATGAAGAATTTGGGTGTTTCAAAGAAAATCCTTGGCATGAGAATAACAAGAGATAGAAAAAATTGCAAATTGACATTGTCTCAGGGTGAGTACACAGAGAAGGTGTTGGAGAGGTTTAGAATGCAGAATGAAAAACCAGTTAGTACACCTTTGGCCAACCATTTCAAATTAACTAAGGAAATGTGTCCCAAGACACAGGAGGAGATAAAATACATGTCCAGGGTCCCTTATTCATCAACAGTTGGTAGCTTGATGTATGCAATGGTTTGCACAAGACCAGATATTGCACATGCAGTGGGAGTTGTGAGCAGGTATATGAACAATCCAGGTAAAGAACATTGGGAGGAAGTAAAGTGGTTTCTCAAGTATTTTAGAGGTACTACTACTCATGCATCATGTTTTGGAGGTTCAAACACTTTTCTATAGGGATATGTTGATTCAGATATGGCAGGTGATAAAGACAACGGGAGGAGCACCACAGGGTATGTTTTTACTATAGGTGGAACATCAGTAAGTTGGATTTCGAAACTGCAAAAGGTTTTTTCACTTTCAACAACAGAGGTAGAGTATGTTGTTGCTACATAGGCTAGTAAATAGATGATTTGGTTACAAAGGTTTATGGAGGAATTGGGAAAGAAGCAGGAGAATAGCAGGTTGTACTCTGATAGTGAGAGTGCAATTCATCTTGCAAAGAACTTAGCCTTCCATTCAAAGACTAAGAATATACAGTTGAGGTACCACTTCATATGATCCACCTTGGAAGATGGACATCTAAAGTTGGAAAAGATACACACTAGACAGAATGCTCCATACATGTTAACAAAGGGAGTAACTAGAGAGAAACTGAGTTCCTACTCAGTTTCAGTTGGTCTTCAATAATGAAGATGATAAATTTTCTAGGTCCAAGAAGGTTTAGATTCTAGCATATGCAATAGCGGTGGAGTTGTTGAGATCAGTCTCCAAGTGGGATATTGTTGGTTGTGGAGCCTGATTATCTTCCTGATTTAGAGGTCCTTGCTTTTAGCCGTGTTTATACCCCATGAAGACTTTACACCCCAGAATTATGTACACTCTTCCACGCGGGGGAGTGCATAGGGGGGGTACCCCCTTTGCTGGGTCTAGGGGGTTCGAGGGCGAAGCCCCCGAAGGAAAAATTGCCTTGTAAATGTATATTGTAATTTCATTATAAATCTGGACCGTTCATTATAAGGTCGCAGATCTAATGGTAGAAATTATGTTAGGGTTTTTTTCCCTAGAAGGAAACCCTCTATTATGAGGGAAATGTATTGTGGCTATGCATTATGGTGAGTATTGTATTCTGAGAGAGGAGACTGCGAGAGAAAGAAGAGGAAGTTACAACAAATTTTGTTGTAGGTTGTATCCCTTCATTTGCTGGATAATAATAAAGGAAGGACCTGGCAATTTCTCTGGTGGACGTAGCCCACATTGGGTGAACCACATAAATCTGTGTCTCTATTATATTGTGTATCTTCTGTGTTTTGTTTCCGCATTTGTTTTATTTTATTGCTTCGCGGTCCTATTTTTCTAACAATCCAAATATTCCAAGTCTTGAATTCTTGTTTTTGTATGAACCTAATTGATGGAAACAAAGTACTAGGAGTCAACTCTACACTTGATAATTGGCACAACTCCTGCCAAAATGTACTAAAAAATGTGTTGTCTCGATCAATGTCAATGGACTCAAGAAACCCATGGAGTCTAAACACCTACCCCAAAAAAACTCTGCATCCTGTAGTGCCTCGTACTCTAATGGACTTGTGAAGAGGTGTGCTATATTGTTCCACCAATCATCAGTGATATAAATACAATCCCTGCCATACACCTCAGGTAGGCCTGTGATGAAATCTGTCATCACACTCTCCCACTTCTGTTTTGGAATGAGTATAGGTTGAAATAATCCTATTGGATGGGTATGTTTTGACTCATTTTGTTGGAAAGTCATGCACTCACTCACATGTCTCAACACATTGTCCTTGAGGCCCTTCCATGAGAAAACCTCTCTGATTTGTTGGTAATTCCTAAAGTACCCAAGGTGCCCTGCCGAGGGTGTATCATGTATAGCCCTCATGATCTAATCCCTAAGTGTGGACTCGGGGACTAAGTATATTCTATCTCTGTATTAGATAATTTCAGCCACCACTTTGTACCTATCATCCTGAATGTGGCCATCCATTAACTCAAAAGCAAACCAATCCTTGGAATATTCCACCAGAAGGTGGGACTTCCAATTAACTAAAATATAAAACCTAGTTGTGGTATTTTGTCAAACATATTGCAGATTTTAGTTGATTGGAAGTCCCACCTTCTAATGGCCAAAACATAATTCCTATGCATTGATCATATGGCCAAAATATAATTCCTATGCATTGATCATATGGCCAAAATATAATTCCTCTTTCATGCCAAGCTCCTTGTCCCCAACCTTCTAATATCCTGATCAAAGATCAATATCTGGAAAGTACTTTGTCCCATACTTGAATATGCTCTTCATCTGCCGTGCTGAAACAATACCATGAGCACCATTGGACATGCCCCTAAAAACCACCTTCCTACCATTTTCTACCCTGAACTATAAATCCATGGATTGGTAGTTAACAAAATGTTTTCCCAAGGAAATAAGCCATTGAGCACCCAATATGATATTAGTGTCTTCTATCTCAACTACATAAAAATCATCGGTCATAGTGTGGTTACCCAACATCACATCCAACTATGGAATATTTTGTGTGCATGACATACTACGCCCACCAGCAACCACTACATCAAACCCCTCAAAATCTATTGTAGGAATGCTTATCCTAACCACCAAAGCTAAGTCAATGAAATTGTGGGTTTCCCCACCATCAATCAAAATTGTGATACGTTGTCCCTGTAATACCCCATGGACCTTGAAGGTGTGAAATCTAGGAACACCTAAAAGAGTGGAAATAGTCACACTAAATGCTTGTTGTCTTGCTCACGTCCTTCCTCTGCATCCTCATCACTATTAGAAAGTACCTCAATGTAATGTACCTTACCCTTTCCAAAGCACCTATGACCCGGTTCCCAAGGCTCCTTACAACTGAAACAAAAATTATTCCTTTTTAATTCTCTTTATAACTCCTCATCCCCTCTATCTTTCCCAGACCATTCCTTCTGAAGAGGCCTTTTGTCTTTGTTCTTTTGAGGTATGAATGACAACTTAGAAGGATATTTTTTATTAGGAACTCTGTCCTCCATGTCACGTGTCATGATGATAACTTCTTGTAGTGAAGAAGGTTTGAAGGATTTAACCCAACCTCGCAGGGGTTTGAAAAGTCCCTCAATAAACAAAATAATCAACTGGTGCTTGGATACATCCATCACCATAACTGCAATCCTATGGAACTATGATATGTAGGCATCTGGTGCGCTTGTCTGTCTAAGCTATTCTAGCTCCCTGAAATGTGTCTCTTGATCCTTCCTATCAAATCTATCCATCAACCTCTGAGTGAAATCCAAGTATGAAGTGATGATACTATGTCCCAATGTGGCTAACCCATGGTACCACCACTCATGGGATTCTCCATCCAAATGCAAGGTGTCATATTTGATTGTTTTTGTCTCTATCATGGGGTTAAGTTAGAAATAGGTGTCCAACTTCTATCCCACGCCCTAGAAATGGATTTTCTAGATCCATCAAAGTAAGGGATGGATAATTTTCCCACTTTATAGTGAAGCTTCCAACTATGGGGGTCATTTTTTAACTCCTTGGGCCTATTCCTGTACTTGATAGTACCAAATTCCTATAAATACATGATTGCATGAAACTCCTCCCCTAGAGTCTGATACTCCCTCAAATAATTCCTGAAATATTCTCCTTGTCTTTGCTTCCCTTGATTTCCCGCTTTTTGTCCTTCCAAAAATTAAGGCTTATGAGGTCTAGGAGTCACTCTACTAGTTGACCTTGTTATGTAATGTTCCCAAACATATTTTCTTGGAACATGTTAAGTTTTATGGTTTTCTAGTTGTGGTATTTTGTCAAACATGTTGCAGATTTGTCTTCTTGAGTTGCACTAGGGTTTATTGTTATGTTTTTGATTGTGTTTGTTGCAAGTAAAAGATAATAATATATACAATGACATATACAAAACAAAATGAAAAATTAACACAAGAAATAGCCACAAATACCTCATATATGATTTTATTTAGTTATATAGATGACCTCATACAAAATGGAGTAGATCTGGAATACATGTAGAAGAATGATGTATGTGGCTAATATTGCTTCCAAAATACAATAGAATGGTGGAGATATGAACTCTCAAGAGTCTTCCAAGATGAATACAAAAGATATCCAAGAACCCATGTTGTATGTGCTTCCCTCTCTAGCAAAGTGCGCCCTTTTTGGCTGTAGGAACCACTACAAATTTGGCCTCCTAGAAGATGATCTCTAAACCACTGAAACCAAGTGAAAAAAAGTATATCGAGGGTTAGTAAACCCCTATGATGAATATCCAAGCTACTGGGAGTGATCTCCCACTCCAAATCACTAGATCCCTTGAGAATAGTGCACCCTCATGAAGAGAAAACTCGCCCCTATGGAATATAGAATGAATGGGATGAAGAATCCTCTCAAACAATGAGGAAAAGATGCAATATGGTGGTATAAATCAACCCTAGAGTGAGTGCTACTGCAGATCTAACTTTCCCAAGCCAAATAAAATTGCTCTTCCTCAATGATGCACCCAACCTGTTGGAAACCCCCACAAGTGCAACCTGCTTCCTCAAAATACCTTTGAAATGAATAGAACCTGAGATAGAATGGAGAGGGAGTAATATTTCACCTCCTTGGCCAATATTGGACCAGGAAAGGTGGAATATTTCACTATCGAGATGATCTCCAGGGTTTGTTCAATCAAAACCTTCAAAACCCCCAAGTATCATGGGCTCTCTAACAAGAATCCAGACATCAAAATGATAATCAATATAATGATAGAATAGAGGCCCCTATATCTCTTTTATCCCCCCTCCAAGTGACTTTTACTTTATTTTTAATATTCCTTAATTAAATCACTTTATTAATTAATTAACCTTTTTACCTCTAAAAATTGATTTATTCATCCTTATGGCTTCTTCAACCACTGAAAGTCACTTCTCATAATATTATCTTGTAGTGCTCTTCCTCCCGATTTCGATGAGCTATTACACTAAGAGGTTTTTCCAAGTATTATGCCCAAAATTACCTCCTTAGTGAATTTAATTAAAATATGCTCCATAATAACTCAAAATTACGGAAATCGTCGAAATTCAATGAAACCAAAGACAAGATGTGCAGAATGGATCCTAATGATGAAATATGATGAATGATGCAAGTCGGGCCCAATAAAACCTCTTGATATCTATTGAACTCACTATTACCCCCATCTGGCTACTCTCGCAGGCATCCCACTCTGTAACATCCAAAAATGGGGACATTATAGTCCTCCCTGCTATAATATTGCTTGTCCTCAAGCAATAAATGAATCAATATGTACATGATACCATGGTCCCATATCCACCTGTGTGACATGTAGTACGCTCTCCTAAAGTCATGGCCCCTCCAAGTGCTCATCACGCATGATACCCAAACACTCATGATGGAATAATCCTATGTAATAGATCCTCGATCAACTCCTCAATCAACCGCTCTACTCAGGTCTCAAATCCATCAAACTATGGACTGCCAAGCACTCCAATCCATGGATCCCAAATCAAGATGTGAACTATAGTGCTTTTCACTGTATAGTCATGTAATACCTCAACACCAAGAGTCCCCTGAAAATAACACTCGACCTCCACTAGAAATGAGTCTGACCTCCATGACCATAACAAGCCTAACATGGCCTCCTCTAACTAAATGTGTTTCCTCCTCAGTGAGGTGCTACAAGACCTTAGAAAATCACCAACAAGTGACATGATCTCCACAACACTGAATCTCAATGGAAAATCAAAATGATTTTCCCTTGTAAGGATCCACTCACCTCCATCAGTCAATGAAATGCCCAGCCGTATAATCCTAGGGTCCCATGCTAATCTCTAAAAGGGACCATCATGCTAATGTTGTACCACTTTGATCATGACTGTCTACCCAACATACACATATTGGATCCCCCACTCCTAGATCCTCATGCTATCAAGAAGCCTAACCTGTAAAGGTATCCCTGTGGAACCAAAGTCTACAAATCTACCGCCATACTCGATTGCAGGTATTAATAGAGAGAACATGTCTCACCATATAGAATAAATACCAACAAGCCCTCTCAAAACATTCCAAGAGTGAAGTATGTTTCTTTTTGGTGCAACCCATACCATCATAAGATGAAGCAAACTACCAACCAAATGGGTTTCTGAATCCCATGAAAAAATTGGAAGTTCACCACTTCCAATCCCCACTAACTACTATTGTGCTATATTGATAAATGTCAGAATCCCTCTAGGAAAATCTACTCTCTCCCCATCCTCATCCCAATGAGAATATGAACTTGTATCAACCTTTGAGATATCCTCTGTCCCATGGCCAAAGATACTCTCCATCATGCCCAAGGCCTCATTTGTCTGTCTCTGGTGATCCTCCCCTATCCTGTTGTATGTAATAAAGTCACTCCTATCAGGTGGTCTCTGGATACCAACTCTCCATGTCCCTTGCCACTGTCTATCCCCCGCTGTGTTGCTATCAATAATGAAAGTATCGGGAAAGGATAACAGAAATAACTACAACTGTCTATAGGACTGGGAAATATCATATGCTTTGGTAAATCCCAAGGACTTGAAAAAAATATCATCCACTGGTACCGTTGGTGAATAATCGCCTGTACTCATCACTAAACTCCAACCATCGGGTAAAACAATAGGTAACTCCACAAACTGCTGGTCAATCACTCTCCCTCTATCATCACTCATATAAATTTTTCTATTTTGAAGGTGATCTCCCATATCTATATATTTCTACAAGGGAGAGGAATCTCCATGATACACTAAGTATGTCTCCTCCCTGCAATACAATGCATCCCCCTAAATCCCACTGCACACACCTACCTGCCCATGTGAACTATATCTCATCATCATATGCTCTTGTATACTCATGCAAGTTAATGTATCCTTCTGCATAATCATGTATCCAAGGTGTACTGTTGGGTCAACCTATACATGAATGTCATCCAATCCTGGAACCCAAATGGACGTGTCCTCATAAATACCCCTATCTTTGTAATCCCACGGTGTATGTGTATGACCAACTGTCTCAGAAATACCCATGAATGGTGGTCCCTGTGACACCTGGAAATCCTCCAACATCTTCTGATCATATCTCCTCATAACCATGAACGATCTTGGGTATCCCTCATGCACCTCCATCATCTAGCACTCCTCTACCAACCAACCAACATCCTTTGGAGAACTAGCTAGAGTAAGCATCTAACTCTCTGTTGATATAGATGTAGTGGATCCCTGACTAGTCTCCTCAAGGAGACCCTCTAATTTGGACCTTGATTCCTGAAGGGTTGTTTGTGCACCTTACAAGAATCCCAATGTGCTCACCAACTCATGAGTGATTCAGTCCACCTCAATCTCCTTCTCCCTCAGCGCCCTATGATACATCTCGCCAAACTCCAATAGGTAATCTCTATCCATCAAAAAATACTGGTAGTTGGCCCTCATCATAGCCACTCTCTCTAAGTGTCTGGAATTCATCAATGGAAAGCCCCCCATATGAACTATCAGGTGCCATCGAGGCCCTCCAACAATATCCTGTCACCACTGTGTGTGTATCATCAATGCGTCTAGTGGCTTCCATGATCATGTCCTCACTGACTCTTAGTTGTCCTGTCAAGAGTCGTGACTCCTGATCACAATCCTGCTGAGGTTCTACCTCATGACTCTCACTGCTAATGTCAAAAATGGAATCCCCATCGACAAACTCCTCAAGATATAATACACTGAACTACCCACTGTCCTCTATCTTATTGAGTCCTCTTGTATTCCACTACACACCATCACCAACTGCTACCTCCATATGGATCACATTACTCACTATTGTCTCATTGATGAAGGTGCATCCACATGTGTCATGTCCACCAATGTCTGGAAGAAGTTAGGATCTCTTGAGCTAGTGCCATCAATAATAACCCTTCATGCTTATGATGGTCAGTTTTCCCAACCCGAAGGACTTTATATGGTTCCATTCCCAAAGTATTCAATTAGGCATTTCGCCCCGAGGGGATTGCTCGTAAAAGGAACCTTTTTCCCATTTCTTGGATACTCTTTACGAAAAATCCCTTATAGTATTTCCTATTATTTATTATTAATGTAACCGACCGATACGATAATCCCTCCAAAGAAAGGTCTCTTGGTCTTATATGCCTGGTCTGTCTTCATCTATTGGGCATATATTCTTGTCTCCTCCAAAGAAAGGTCTCTTGGGAAGATAGATAATCCCTCCAAATAAATTCCTCTCTTGTGCACTCATCCTACTAATATCATCTATGCTCGGATCCCATACAGATGAATCTAGACATGTGATATGGTCATCCCGACCAACAAGGAAATCACCCTCGTCATTGAAGACTGGTTTAGTAAGTAAGTGTCCCATCAATATGTCGGTCTCCCCAACCTAATATATCAATGGAATATCCAAAAGAGGTGACTCGCTCTCCTCAAACTGATAGGTATGTATATAGTCAATTGGCTCCAAGTCATGCCTCTCCTCCTAGACCTGTAGATCCATATGTTCCTTGTGTTCCAATACTACACAAGGCTCCTTTATCACATCCAAAATGCATCCAGAATGCTACTGATATCATCTTGTTTAATTTCTATCATAAATTTCCTAGAAGGTAAGGACTATGTCATGCTCAACTCCATGGGAGGAACAATATCCCCTACACATGACCTCATACCAGGTGCCAACACATATGCATCCTCACAAGTTCCACCACTATGATGAAGTGTTGAGTCCTCAACACTATCTGATAGGGATGCTAAAGAACATGTGCTATCCTCCTATCCATCCATCTATCCCTCAAATGCACAAGAGTAATGGGAATGATCTAATGAGGCATCTAAGGCCTCATCCTCATACTCATCGTCATCATCACTATCATAGTGCACCTCAATGTAATGCACTCCCCCTTTACCCATACATTTGTGATATGGATCCCAAGGCTCTTTGCAACTTTAGAAAATTTCCTTGCTCCTAATGGGTGTAGGCTTAATCTATGCTTCCTTCCATAAACTAGATGGTAGTGATGTATCTTCTTTACACCAAGCTCTAATCTTGAGTAGTTATGATATCCACTCATGTATGCCTTGCTCTAGTTTTACCCAAAGCATTTTTTGGTTATGCATCCTCTTAGACCGCTAAGAAAAAATATACTTTATCATTCTCCAATCAGAGTTCTTTTCCTTATTGAATACCACTCAGGCTGGGAGGAATCTTTTCTATGATACCACTGCAATTTTCCCAAACAATTTTTCTTGGAACATGTTAAGTTTTATGGTTTTGTGGTTGTGGTATTTTGTCAAACACTTTGCAGATTTGTCTTCTTGAGTTGTGCTAGGGTTTATTGTTATGGTTTTGATTGTGTTTGCAATAAGTAAAATATAACAATATAGACAATGAAATATACACAACAATATGCAATATAAGTAACACAAGAAATATCCACAAATACCTCATATTTGATTTGATTTAGTTATATAGCTGACCTCATACAAAATGGAGAAGATCTGGAATACATGTAGAATAATGATGTATGTGCCTGACAGTGTCTCCAAAATACAATAGAATGGTGGAGATATTAACTGTCAAGAGTCCTCCAAGATGATTACAAAATATATCCGAGGACCCATGCTGTATGTGCTACCCTCTCTAGCAAAGTGCGCCCTTTCTGGCTGTAGGAACCATTACAAATTCGACCTACTAGAAGATGATCTCTAAACCACTGAAACCAAGTGCCAAAAAGTATATTGGGGGTTAGGAAACCCCTATGATGAATCTCCAATATTCTGAGAGTTATCTCCCACTCCAAATCACTAGATCCTCTGAGAACAATGTGCCCTCCTAAAGAGAAAAATCACCCCTCTAGAAGATATAATGAATGGGCCGAATAATCCTCTAAAACAATGATGAAAAGAGGCGCTATGGTGGTAGAAATAAACCCTGGAGTGAGTTCTATTGTAGATATATATTTCCCAAGACAAATCAAATTGATCTTCCTCAAGTGATGCACCCAAGTTGCTGGAAACCCCCACAACTACGCCTTGCTTCCTCAAACTACCTTTGAAATGAATAGAACCTAATATAGAATGGCGAGGGAGGAATATTTCACATCCTTGGACAAGCTTGGATCAGGAAAGGTGGAATATTTCACCACCGAGCTGATCTATAGGGTTTGTTCAGTCAAAACCCTCAAAACCCCCAAGTATCATGGGATCTCTAGCAAGAAGCCAGACATCCAAATGATAATCAACATAATGAGAGAATATAGGCCCCTATATCTCTTTTATCCCCCTGTTCATATTTTCTCTCCAAGTGAGTTTTACTTTATTTTTAATATTCCTTAATTAAATCACGTTATTAATTAATTAACCTTTTTACCTACAAAAAGTGATTTATTCATCCTTATGGATTCTCCGGCCACTGATAGTCACTTCTCATAATATTATCCTATAGTTCGCTTCCTCCCAATTCAAATGAGCTATTACACTAAGAGGTATCTCTAAGTATTATGTCCAAAATGACCTCCTTGGTGAATTTAATTAAAATATGCTCCATAATAACTCAAAATTATGGAAACAGTCGAAATGCAACGAAACCAAAGACAAGCTGCGCAGAATGGATCCTGATGATGAAATATCATGAACAATGCAAGTTGGCCCCAACAAAACCCCTCAATATCTCTTGAACTCACTATTACCCCCATCTGGCTAGTCTGGTAGGCATCCCACTCTATAACAAAGTAACATCCAAAAATGGGGAAATTACATGTTATCCCCCATTTCTATGGATAACTAAGGAGATGATGTCTCAAGGCCCTCTGGTTGTATATTTGGAGTGTCAAGGGATAGGTTGACTTGTGTTTTCTAGTTACACAGATGATGACCCACTTCACCACCATACTTCTTCAGTTCATCATGATGGAATCCACCACATCAACCTATTTTTGAAAGACAATGGGTCTTGCTCCATGAGGTACAAGTCAGGTATTGTGGTAAGTGTCACTTTAATACTTGAAGAATTTGTGTATGTTGCATTTAAAGCTGCTTTTGATTATAGAACGTCTACTTGGAAATTATGCTCTTTTCCCTATTTCACCTTGGTGGTTGAAATTTTGTTGTAGTAAGTGGTCATCCTTGGGGAAATATTTGCTACTGGGAGTTCTCCTTGATGAGTCTTCGTACCATTCCTGATCATACATATCATTTTTCACACCTCTTCCTTTTCGTTTACTCACCTTTTGGGATTTTCGGGTGTACTGACCCAAGAAGGGATTGTACCTCATTTCATGGGAAGAAGGTGATGAAGGCCCAAAGGATTGTAGCTGGAAAAAAATAAAATCCAATCATAAACCTTCTATATGATCGCCTAGGGATCGCAAGGAAAATGAAATGTCTCTCACAAAAAACTAATGGGACCCATGAAAAAAATAAATAAATAAAATGCCAACCAAGGTAGAGCATGTGTGGGAAATGTTTTTCATGCTTAGGTAGAAGTTCCACACATTTTCTTCAACTTGGAGAAGCATAGTATGAACAGGGTAGAGTCAAGGTGGGAATTTTTTTTCATGCTTAGGTAGAAGTCCCACTTTGGATTCAACTAATTAATGGAAACAAAGGGGCTTGGAAAATGGTTGCATTGAAAATGAAGGTGAAACACACCCTCTACAAAAGCACCCATAAATGAGACAATACGAACCCTTGTATGTCATGAAACCCATGCCCAAAAGTCTTATCCCATCCACTTCATCCTCTTTACATAGATTAGAAAGGGTCCACCTAGGAAACACTCCTTGACATGAGGAATGACTCACTCAATAAGTCACCATGATAACCCTCCCACAGGTTGGATGCCATGAACCACACCTTGGGGAGAAATTAGAGAGTGAACATTGCCTTTGGAGGCATGAGGAGACACCTTGAAGGATGAAAACTAGACCCCTTTTCCCAACATTTGACCTTGGAAGGTCAAAATGTCTCTCTCTAGGGATTGACACTGTGATTTGGGGCTAGGGTTTGATGATGGTGGTGATGTATTGATGGAAAATTGGCATGCTTTATGGAGAGAATACCCTAGTGCATGAAGGGATGGCCTTTGGAGACCCAACAAATTCATCTCCAAGATCAAAACTTTCTATAAATGCCAAAACATCACCCTAAAAGGGCGTGACATCATCTTTTTAGGGTTTCTTTGTGTAAAAATCAAATTAAATTTGTAAAGGGGAAAAGTAAAGGAGGTCAGCCTCCTTATTTTTTGGTTTACCCTAATGATATGTGGACAAACATTATGTTGAGGTATTGTATAAATAAGAGACCAAATCATTTCATTTTATCATAACTCTCTCACTAGGAGACTACATACTTGGCTGAAATTTTCACCCTCTTTGGGAATTTGAGTTCTCTCTCTCTCTTGTGCAATATTTTGGATGCTTATTGGCCTATTGTGGAGCTAAAGTGGTGCACTACCCTTCTTGGAGGACTTTGTTTTTCTATGGTGATGAAATTGTCTTGGTAGGTAAGGGTTTATCTTTCATATCTCTTGGAATTAGTAAGAAATTTCAACATATTATTGGTTTTTCTTTCTTGTTTCAAGTTTGTTCTTGGATAAAACCCTTGTAAGAGTATAAGGGAATACACCCTCCACCAAGTTTATCATTTTTGTTGATTGAATAATCTAGTGCAAAGGTTGCTAGGAGGAGTAAAAGAGTTTACACCCTCCTAGACTTAACTTGTTAGATTTACTTGGTCTAGGGAGTAAAAGGGCTTACACCCCTAGAGAAGTAGTAGTAGACCTAACTTTATACAAGAAGACTCCACAACCCATTGATAAGGCACTAAACTAAAATTGCATTGGAGAAATAAAATCATCTGCATTGGTACACATGATTTTGTTCAATTTGGAATCTTTTCTTAGTGTCACAAGGTTGCTTGAGCCACTAAGGAATCTAGGTTGTCTTAGTAGTTCTATGGTTATAATCAAATAAAATCTACATCCATTAGGGTTGCACCAAAACTCATTCAAATTATTTCGTTTACTTACTTTTCCACCATTGAAATTTGCTTGGAAACCACTATAATTAATCTACTCATCATTGGCTATCTTTTGGCTGGTTTACTTGTTGATTTTGGTGATTGGATTTTTCTGCTGTAGATTTGTTTTTATACAACCACTTGTCTATCATAATAATTTGTTGATAACATCATCTAATAGTCTTCTATTGTCACTAAATTCTTGTTCTATTCCACTAGAGTTAAACTAGTAATTTCTAGCTTAGTCTCTTGCATCATTTACTTGAATTTTGGTGATATATTTTGGAGCCATTGTTATCATTTACTTGTTGATATATATTATTGTTTACTTCTGGAATACATGACAACAAGATTCACTTGCTTGTCCTTTTGATTATTTGAATTGTATATTTATATTTTGTCTTGTCTCAGGAAGGTATAATACTTTTTTGTAGGTACACTCCACTTTGGCAACCTACCCTTACCAGCAAGACTCTTAGCCAAGGAATTTTCCACTTCTTACTTCGACCTATAGGGGTTTCACCTTCCATTATATTACTTTCCATCTCAATCCCCCTAGGTTCACTGAGATTACCCCCTTTTGGAAATTTTCATCATCACTGAAGCGAGGGGAGTATCTATCTAAGGTGACAATGGGTAGATACTCTCACATTTGTCCCATTTTTGTAGATTGGGTCATGCTTTCCCCAACCTACAATATGTGCGATAACATTTTGGTGTTGTTTCCGGGGAGGATTTTAAATCCTCTTTCATGTCATAAACAACACTTTGACAAATCTATCCCAAATCCCTCACCCAAGTATTGCTTGGAAATTCTGTTTGAGGGAAGTTCCCTTGTGATTTTTGATGAGCATTAGTCTCATCTGGCGACTCAACTAAAGTAACATCCCAGATAATGGAAGCATGTCTCTACAACACTTTCACGAAGTGTAAAAATCCTTGGATGTCGAGGTTGTTGACAGGCATCTGAACAAATGCCTGATAAATTAGTTGGATGTCATCCCAAGTTTTGTTGGTGATCCTTTCTCGGTTGTATCACAGGTTGTCAAATTTACCAGATGCATTGACTATATAAGCATTCAACATGAAAATGAGTTCCTACAGTTGTTTTTGTTTTCCTTGAGAAGGGAACAAAGGGATTGGATCAATCATTCTTGCAATAAAAAGAGTATATCTTATTTAACAATCCTCATCAAATATTTCCTCAAGCATTGGGGGATGAAAAATCAAAAAATTGAAGATACAATTCAAGACCCGAAGGACGCTTTTTCAAGAGAAGGTTTTAACCTTGATCCTTTTGAGGGATTGAGAAAAACAATTCTTCCATAATTTTCTGAAGTAACAGTCGAAAGAGAGGAAATTGGTGATAGTAGTGCGGAAATTTTTGAGCACCTCAAATAAAACATAGAAGAATACAAAGAGTTTTGTGAACAATTAATAGAGATTTTCCTTGATAAATACTTTCTGGTCAAGTTATGTGTGTAGAGAAGAGAAGAATACTGTAATCCTTCAAAATTATGAGGAAAATCCTACCTTGAATGCATCATGGGAAGTTTCCATTGCATATTATGGAGTAAATTTACTATGTGACATTGTGACCGAGAAATACGAGTACCAGGAAAACCTTCTGAATCAGAATCAATCATTCTTGATTCCAGAAGAAGTTTCAAAAATTGTTAAAGATCGAGCCCGAGATGATGAATTATTTTCCAAGAACAAGAATTATCCCATGATTCAATTGAAGACAACGAAGGCTTGATTCAAGAACAAGAGCCTAAAGAGGTGAGTCATCAACAAGACTTAATCCACGAAGAGGCTCCTCATGAAGATAAAGTTCTTATGTCTGCCTCCTCCCTTGATGAATACATCCAATCCTCTGTTCACCTTTCACATGAAGAAGAGAACATGGTGAGTTATAATCCTTTCAAAAACTTTGATGATACTTTATTTCATGATTTCAAAATTAAATAATTGATAGAGGAACCCCTGAAGGCGATAGACCCTTCCTGTAATGACATGGTAAAAAAAATTGACGATTTCATACACATTGGGAGGTGTAGATGGGATTATGGTCGTTTAGGGTTTGATGGAAATCCCATCTATGACATCGAGGGAAACTTCTATATAAGGAATACAAAAGTTTTTCCTTTGGAAGATTACTCTTCATACATGGACAATCAAGATATTGGGCAACTCGATGATGATATGGTCACAAAATTATTCCATCCATTTGAAGATGACTTGTCATAATATACTCATGATGACTCTCGGCCATCCCTTGAGAAATGTGATGAATATATTTTTGGCGAATCAGATTTGTTCTATGAAGATTTCCAAAGACCATCGTGCTCATATTTTGATGGATACCATGTCGTGGCCATCCCAGAGAAATCTGGGGCTCAAACTACCAAACAAAAGTATTTCCATATTGAGATTTTTAGCAGCAATTTGTAGATAAAGAATGACGTATTCTAAGTATGGGAGAAGAGTTTTTATCTAGACCCAACGCCATCCCTTACCTCATTTCCTCTTCTTTGGGAAATCATCAGGATTTCTCGAGATCTCTTATCTCCTCTTAGATTTTAGGGAGCGATGATATTTTGAGTGAAGATGAAGATGAGTCATCTTCTACAAATGGTATCCCTCTTTAGAGATGGATTTATTAGGCTTGTGGCTATTCTCTTAAGAAGGATTTCCAGGATGATCACGCTTGTGGTTTCTCTTTTCAGCAGGATTTTCTCCCTCTCTCCCATCTCCATGAGTTTCATTTCATTTCATGATTGTATGTCTATTTATGCTCATGATTATTATTTTCTTGAATTATCTTTGTTGTATTACATAATTAAGCATTGGGGGAGATACCTTGATGAGATGATCAGTTGGTTGCACTAGTTGTATGATTTCACTTGACATTCAAAACATTTGATCAACATGAGCATCGGGCCCTAGGTAAGTATCTAGATCATCTTGCTTTCTTGTATTCACATCTTGATTAATCATGATACTTTAGTTGCATTTCAATTCTAATTTTCATTTTGCTGTACTTGCATTATTTGATTTACATCTTTTACTTTCATCATATTATATAAAAAAGGTATAAAATTTTCTTTTCTAGAATTAGTTGTCAATTTTGAAGTTTTGGATTTTGATTTTATGAGAAAAGGGTGAGTGAGCCACCCTAGATTTTACAGTTTGTTGTTTTAGTGCGTGTAAGAACATGTCTAACTAGGAAATTCTAAGGTTATCATGCACTCTACGAAGAGTACATTTCCCCGAGTAGGAGACATATGTTATCCCCCATTTCTAGGGATAACTAAGGAGATGATGTCTCAAGGTCCCCAGGCTGCAGGCATGGAGTGTCAATGGATAGATCAACTTGTGTTGTCCAGTTACACAATGAAGACCCGCTTCACCACCATACTTCTCCGGTTCATCATGATAACATCCACCAAATTAGCCTGTTTCTGGAAGACAATGGGTCTTTCTCCATGAGGTACAAGTCAAGTATTGTGGTAAGTGTCACTTTACTTGATGCATTTGAGTATGTGTTAAACCCTATATTTTCACCCTTGAAAATCTTGAGGGTTAAGAGCGAGCATGCACTATTTTGGCTAACATTTTGACATTCTCCTAGAGTTTAGCGCTTGTGTTGAGAAGGAGGTTGGTTCCCATGTGATAAAAGTATATGATCGATACATGGTTGTTTGGTTCAGAGTTAGAGTTGACTTAGTTTCCATGCATATTTCAGAGAGATGCATACATACAACAGGTGTTGCTATTTTTTAGGAGACACAGTTTGAGTGGATCTCTTGAAAATTTGGAGTAGTTATGAGCATACAGTATGAGTCCTTGCATTATTCTAGGCTCGATGAAACTTTTTTGGACAATGTACAAGATATTTCTATTTTTATCAGGTGTTTCTCCAAGACCCAGATTTAGATTCTGAGTGTGCAATACTAGTCCTTGAGACATCCAGAGTCTTTTGGATCTTTTCCAGGATGATGTCACACAATTTACTATTTTTAGCAGGTTGAGCACCAGGGATCACATGTCAGTTTTGATTTCATATTCAGATCCCTTGCAGAAAGATGAGATCAATGAGTATAAATTCAAGGGAATTCAGACAACTTTCTCTTTTTAACAATGTCTATTTTTAGATAGTGACATGTGGAAGTGTTCTCCCAGTCATCCTAGGTGATGTGGACAGTTTCCTAAAATTTAGGAATTGGATTCTATTTCTATAAATGTCTATATTTAGAAGGTACAATCATCATCCATGCAGTGCCAAGTGGCAACCTCAGAGATCGACATGTGGCAGAGCTACATAGTGATATGGCATCCACCTAGGCATGGGTCTCATTTTCCCATGACATGAGCATTTAATAATTAATTAATTGAGCTAAAGGGAGTCACATAATTGGTCCTAAATTTAGCCATCTATTCCTCCGTATAATCACCCCTCCACTTTCCATGCATCAAATCCTTAAAATTTGCCTCCAGATGAGTTTAAACCATAATTTCCTAAAAATTAGGAGAATCCCTAAAATTTAGGGAGAATTTGACTTGGCCACTCTCACGCACTCATGCACAATAAGTTTTGCCTAACTCACTCTAAAACCTTTTCATGCACTACTTAACTCTTACTCCTAAATATGCTACTTCACTTCACTCACACTCAAGATTTTCATCTACTCTCATGTGCCTATATCTCTCACTAAACCCTCACTTCTCCCCCTTCATGCTCATTCCTCCTTGGATTAATGCACATCTCACTTGATATATCATTCCACCTCTACCACTTGAGATTTTCTCACATGTGCACATGCTTGACTCACTCATACTCCTCCTCCCATGTGCACACACTTGCCTTTTTTGACCATTCATGTGACCTCTTCTTCATCCCTTGAGATATGCACCCTCATTGTGCTATGTATTGGATGTTTGGTATTGGTTATCTGTCGGTTCTTGCAGTAGCAACACAGTGTATCTCTCATTATTTTCTTGCTTATTCTCTATTCTAGTGGCTCCTCTTTGAGAAAAGTAGTGATTGTACCAGTTGTAGGCTTTCTGAGTGTGGTGAAAATATTCGTCTTGTAAGCTTCATCAATAAAGAAGTGTGCATTTGTCTTCAAACCTCTTTCTTGTCGGTATTATGGTAAATTTTTGATTTGATATGTCATTTTATGAATTGCTCATTATGATTAATTCTGATCTTTTTGAATAATTTTCTTCTTATTTCAAGTCTATTATCATTGTGATAACCCTGCAGGTTCCTTCCAAGCATAGAAGATTTTTTTCCTCATCGTTTTCAACTGTTTTTACACATTTTCCAAGACTAACAACTTGTTGCTTTGTAGGTTTTACACACATAAATCAGGCCTAAAGACAACAACAAGGAACTTCAATGTGCCTAGGGACTCCCCCCAGAGGCTAGCAAGCATTAGTTCAAACAGAGAGGGGTTTGGTCAGTGACAATTGGGGCCTTACTCTAATTAGCTATTTTTAAACCGTTGTACTAAAACATATATCAACTCAGAATTGGAGGGTAAAAATTTGTGCTAACAATATGTTGCATTTAAATCTGCTTTTGATTATAGAACGTCTACTTGGAAATTATGCTCTTTTCCCTGTTTCACCTTGATGGTTGACAATGTTCCCTAGTAATTGGTCACCCTTGGGGAAATGTTTTCTACTGAGAGTTATCCTCGATGATTCATCCTACCATTCCCTATCATACTTATCATTTTTCCCACCTATTTCTTTTTGTTTCACCTTTTGGGATTTTCAGGTGTACTGACCCAAGAAGGGATTGTACTTTGTTTCATGGGAAGAAGGGGTTGAAGGCCCAGAGGCTTGTAGTTGGAAAAAGATAAACGTAAATAACAAACCTTCTATATGATCTCCCAGGGATCCTGAGGACAATGAAATGTCTCTCACAAAAAACTAACGGGACCCGTGAAAAATAATAATTTAAAAAATGCCAACCAAGGTAGAGCATGTGTGGGCAATGTTTTTCATGCTTAGGTATATGTCCCACACATTGTCTTCAACTTGAGGAAGCATAGTGTGACCAGGGTAGAGTCAATGTGGGGAATTGTTCTCATGCTTAGGTAGAAGTCTCACTTTGACTTCAACCTGTAAACACTTTAACTAATTAATGGAAATAAATGGGCTTGGAAAAGGGTTGCATTTAAAATGAAGGTGCAACACACCCTCTACAAAGGAACCCATAAATGAGACAATACAAAACCTTGTATATCATGAACCCCATGCCCAAAAGTATTACCCCCATCCACTTCATCCTCTTTACATGGATTATAAAGGGTCCACCTAGGAAACATTCCTTGACTTGAAGAATGTCTCACCCAATAAGTCACCATGACAACCCTCCCATACCTAAAATTGGCGTGTTGCATAAGATCTTGGAGAACTTGTTTATTTTGATAAGGTAGTTTTGATGCAAATGTTTAGGTGGCTCTTGTATTAAATGTGATTTTACTTGGCATGATACATTTGAATTGAGACCCTTGGAGGGTGCATTCATCTTGTCTTTACAGGGCCTTGTTTGATGGATGATTTGGAGGAACAAGCCTAGCTTGGGCCTTCATTGGGGAAAGAATCCCATAGGTTGGATTCCATAACCCACACCCTAGAGAGTAGCTAGATGGTGAACATTTAATTTGGATGCATGAGGAGACACCTTGAAGGATGAAACCTATCCCCCCTTTTCCCGACGTTTGACCTTGGAAGGTCAAAATGTCTCTCTCTAGGGCTTGACATCATGATTTGGGGCTAGGTTTTGATGATGATGGTTATGTATTGATGGAGAATTGGCATGATTGATGGAGAGAATACCCTAGCACATAAAGGGATGGCCTTTGAAGGCCCAACAAATTCATATTCAAGCTCAACAATTTGCTATAAGTGCCAAAACATCACCCTAAAAAGGCATGACACCATCTTTTTAGGGATTCTTTGAGTAAAAATCAAATTGAATTTGTAAAGGGGAAAAATAAAGGAGGGAAGCCTCCTTATTTTTTGGTTTACCCTAATGATATGTGGACAAACATTATGTTGAGGTATTGTATAAATAAGAGACCAAATCATTTCATTTTATCATAACTCTCTCACTAGGAGAAGACATACTTGGCTGAAATTTTCACCCTCTTTGGGAATTTGAGTTCTCTCTCTCTCTTGTGCAATATTTTGGATTCTTATTGGCCTATTGTGGAGATAAAGTGGTGCACTACCCTTCTTGGAGGACTTTCGTTTTCTATGGTGATGAAATTGTCTTGGTAGGTAAGGGTTTATCTTTCATATCTCTTGGAATTAGTAAGAAATTTCGGCATATTATTGGTTTTTCTTTGTTGTTTCAAGGTTATTCTTAGCTAAAACCTTTGGAGTATAAGGGAATACACCCTCCACCAAGTTTATCATTATTGTTCATTGAATAAGCTATTGCAAAGGTTGCTAGGAGGAGTAAAATGGATTACACCCTCCTAGACTTACCTTGTTATATTTACTTGCTCTAGGGAGTAAAAGGGATTACATCCCTAGAGAAGTAGTAGACATAACTTTATACAAGAAGACTCCACAACCCATTGATAAGACACTAATCTAAATTTGCATTGGAGAAATAAAATCATCTTCATTGGTACATGTGATTTTGAGAGATATTGCTTTTTTTCAAGTTGGGATCTTTTTTTAGTGTCACAAGGTTGCTTGAGCCACTAAGGTTTGCTTGAGCCACTAAGGTGTCTCGGTTGGCTTAGGAGTTCTCTTGTTATAATCAAATAAAATATACATCCATTAGGGCTGCAACAAAACCTATCCAAATTATTTCGTTTACTTACTTTTCCACGATCAAAATTTGCTTGGAAACCATTATTATTAATCTACTCATCATTGGTTATCTTTTGGGTGGTTTACTTGTTGATTTTGGTGGTTGGATTTTTATGCTATAGAATGTTTTTGTTAAAGCCAATTGGCTGCCATAATAATTTGCTGATATCTAACAACCTTCTATTTTCTCTAAAGTCTTGTTCTATTCCACTAGAGTTAAACTAGTAATTGCTAGCTTAGTCTCTTGCATCATTTACTTGAATTTTGGTGATATATTTTGCAGCCATTTTTATCATTTACTTGTTGATATATATTCTTGTTTATTTCTGCAATATAGGACAACAAGCTTCAATTTATTTTCCTTTTGATTATTTGGCTTGTATATCTATATTTTGTCTTGTCTCGGGCATGTATAATACTCTTTTGTAGGTACACTCCACTTTTGAAACCTACCCTTACCAACAAGACTCTTACCCAAGACATTTTCCACTTCTTACTTCAACCTGTTATCCACAGAGTTGTAGTAGCTAGATTTGCAGATGAGTCGCCAAGGACTGAGTAGTTAGATGCTCAGAATTCAGTGTTCAAAAATTCAGTAGGTCTACGAGATCACCTTTTTTCCGCATTTCCATCCCTCTGGGTCATTGTAATAAATGAATTGAGCATAAAAGTTGTAAAATATTATTGGCCACCTAAGACCAAATCATGAGAACATACTTTAGAGTGTTTTTTTTTCACTTGTTAATTATTTCTTTTCTATCAGGCAATTAATAATTTCTAATTTTTTTCACTCAAATATCCTCCAAAGCTTGAGTATATGCTGGTGGTTAGGCCTTGGCATGGTATAACCAATGTATAGTGTATAAATGTATATGAATTCATGCTAATTCATGTCTATTGATTCATATGGAAACTGCGCTAAGTCCCCCCTAGTTTTTTTTGAAAGTTTTAGTCAATAAAAAATTTCCCGTAAAGCAAACAATTTTTAATGTAAAAGTAAATAAAGTCTTAAAAGTGGCATCAATTGTTGTTGTATTTCATATTTGTGCTCGTTTTGTAATCCATAGCACCTCCTAAACACTTATCCCCCCTTTGTTGAGGCAAAAAGTGATTTTAATCACTCAAAATTGAATTTTGCTCTCAAAAAGGTAAAAAAGGACATTTTAATTAAAGTGCTAAAATTTAGCAAAAATGCTAAAATTTAGAAAACATGTCAGGGACATGTTTCTTCATGTTTGGAGTCCCTGGTCTAGTTGGAAAAGAAATATCCTAGTGAGAGTGCCTAGCTTGAGTGACTTGGAAAGTGGGAGGAGATCCCAATGAGGCTAGGCACAACTCCTCCTCTAGTTGGCAGATCCACGGAAGATGGGCACTAATCCCAAGGAGGTACTCATCCTCTCTTCCTCTTCCACTATAACTCCACTCCTCCCTCACTTCACTCCACAAACCTCACCTACCACTCTACTCCCTCTCCACTCATTCCCCACTTCACTCCCACGTTTTCCCAATCATCTAGTGTGCCACTCCTCTTCTCCCATGTGTCCTCACTTAGGAAGCTTCACCCGGAAAACTATAAAACAAGCTCGACCCTCCTCCTTTGATAGAATTGGAGCTTGGGTGACTTGTTTATATTGTAATATTTTTTTGTATTTGAATTCAAGAGACTTTGGAGGTCAAGCTATTGGTGTGTGGTTCTCATGTGTGGATGAATGTTGGTACAAGATTGAGGTGATGTTGCTCTAATACTCTCGCATTTATTTATTGTGAAAATTGGCTAATGGTAAAGATATTATTTTATAATTGGAGTGGATTATTTAACTAGTTTTTTCAATCAATCCATCTTGTTTGCTTATATCTGATGCTTATATTGCATGTTTTGTTTTTTCTTAAACTAACATGTGAATGAAGTCTCTTTTGTAGGAAACACCAATATTCTGCAGGCATTTGCGAGTTATTTGAAGCATGCAAGATCAAATTCCTGGAGAAGAAAGAGAGCTATATTTTATCTAGTGTTTTTCCCAAGAAGTTTTAAAGAAGGCATTCCTCCCTCTTCCTCACACCAAAGGGACCCCATAGCCCAAAGATTAATGAGCTCAAGCAAAGGCTCCGAAAATCAGAAATTTCTTCTTTCCTTTTCTCTTTTCGCTTGCATATTATCTAGATTTGAATTTAAAGATAATTTTTAGCATATATCATTTCATGTGAAAGTATTAGATCTATTTTTATTTCTCTTTCAATAAAAGAATAGATATAATTTCCTTCTTGCAATTTTCTGAAATTTATTTCCTAATTTCAAGATAGAAAGTTGCTTATGTTTTTCACTTAATATCTAGCTAATTAGAAGTTTTATGTTGATTTTTTAGGACAAACAACAAAAAATATCTAAGAGGGCTTAGTTTAGCCTCATCTAAAGCCTCTAACCCCCCCACCCGAAAAAAAAAAAATAAAAAAAAATTAGCATTTTTGCATGAGAAAATATTAAGAAAATTTGGTCAAATTTGTTCATCTTATTTTTACTTTCTTATAGTGTTTTATATCATCATCTAATCATTTTCCTTTGCTGGTTTTTATCAGGTACGTCACAAAACAAGGGGAAACTTTGACGAATTTGAAGCAAAACTGAATATTTTCTACCCCAAGTTGGACCCTTTGAAGACCAAGACTTTAGAAAGTCTTCTTTGTAATTGTTGTTAATAGTTTTATCAATTCTATAAGGATCCAACATCTAAAAAAAAGGAAAAAGAGAATTCATTTTCT